>OY292440.1:11198244-11203407 GCA_958496245.1 Perizoma flavofasciatum | reverse complement strand
AATATAAGCGAGGGCGAAAAGCTGGAAAAAGAAAAAAGGGTAGACTCACCTACAATGGAAGTCCAGGCACTGGTGCATGCGGAGCCGAAGAAGCAGAAGCCTCCCTCGGATAAGAAAGGAGCAGTCCATAAGGGACCAGCGGTAACTGTGGTGACGCCGCCGGGACCGAATCGAGCAGCTGTTACGTACACCGAGCGAGTTAAGAAGGCTCGGATCTGGCTTGAGAGAGCGAAACACTGCGTCGGTGAGTCTCGCAATCTCAAGACAGATCTGAAGCACGGTATCCTTGCAGCGGTGGATGCCCTCTATCAGCTCGTGAAGGAAGAAGTGGTGCAGATGGCTGGATCTGAAACAAATAAAAAAGGGGTTATTAAAAACATGAAAACGGACGCAATAGAGGAGACCAGGATTGGAGAGGAACAACGAAAAGAGGAAAGAGAACTGTCTTTTTCTCTCGAGAAGAAACTGAGAGAACATGCAGAGCTTCTTGAAGAGAATAGAAAAGAGATGGCGGAACTGAGGGAGGTGATGGAGAGAAGGAAGGAAGATTGGGAGAGGCCAACATATGCGAGTGTGGCAGCGGCGGAGACTTCAAGGAAACCTATCTTGGAGTCGGCAGCGCTGCATTCGCTGGTGGTCACTTCCACGGATGAAACGGAAACGGGTGACCAAGTAATGGAAAAAATGAGGAAGGTGGTGAATGCCGTTGAAGAGGGGACAAAAATAGACAGCGTGAGGAAGGCAAGGGAGAGCAAAATTATACTGGGGTGTAAGGATAGGAAAGAAATGGAAAGAATAAAAGAAAGGATAATGTTGACAGGGAAGGGATTGAAAGTGGATGACGTCAAAAACAAGGACCCACAAGTGGTGGTAAAAGGGGTGATGAACTATCACACCGATGAAGAGCTCCTTAGGGCGATTAAGACCCAGAATAAGGAGCTCTTCACCGATGTGCCGGACCAGAGGATGGAGGTGAGGTACAGGAAGAAAGCCAGGAACCCTCACCAGGCGCACATAGTCATCAGAGTAGCGCCAACCCTCTGGCAAAGGTTCACAGCAGCCCGGACACTCCACATTGACATCCAGCGCGTTGAGGTCTCAGACCAGTCCCCTCTGGTGCAGTGCTCGCGCTGTCTCGCTTACGGACATACTAAGCGATTCTGCACTGAGACAGAGGACCTCTGTAGCCACTGCGGAGGTTCGCATCTCAGGGCGAAGTGCTCGGAGTGGCTGGCAGCAGAGCAGCCGTCATGCAGGAACTGTACCAGAGCAAAGTTCGACCGGAGAGACCACAACGCTTTCAGTGATCAATGTCCAATTAGGAAAAAGTGGGAGGCCATAGCGAGGTCGACTGTGGCCTACCATTGCTGAGGGCCTCGATAGGGTAACAAATACGAATGGAGGCTCTGACCCCACCTACAACTGTACCCATAAAATAGTCCAAGCCAATCTCCAAAGGGCTGAGCTTGCAACTGCGGAGCTAATATTGGAAGCAGGGACAAGAAGGTTGGGGATTGGCTTAATCCAGGAACCGTACATTGGAAGGATCGGAGAGATGAAGGTCTACCCCGGAGTACGAATACTACAATGCGCGAGAAAGACAGAGAAGGTGAACAAAGCCGCCATTGCAGTGTTCGACGACACCATCGACATAACCCTGTGCCCAACACTCACCACCGAAAACATCGTGGTAGCGGTGATAAGAGGGAGAGAAGGGAAGATGGGAGTGGTGTCCATATACCTGGAGGGGGAGGCTGACATCGATTTGGACATAGCTAGACTGAGGGATATTAAGGACAGGATAGGTACAGAAGAAATAGTTGTGGGAGGGGACGTTAATGCCTGGAGCGCATGGTGGGGGAGCAGGACAGAGGACATGAGAGGGAAGGCCCTGTCAGGTGCCCTGGCAGAAATGGACTTCCATATCGTAAACGAGGGAACCACCCCGACCTTTGACACCATAAGGGGAGGGAAAAGATATACAAGCTGTGTGGACGTCACAGCCTGCTCCACAAGCGTAATTGGAAAGATTTCGAACTGGAGGTTGGACAGCAACGTTACAACATCGGACCACAGGGCAGCCCTATTCGAAATAAATATGGATAAAGCTATTGATGCGAAAACAGAAAGAACAACAAGGATATATAACACTAAAAAAGCAAGTTGGGTAGAGTTTCGTGAGAAACTCACCCAACTTCAACTGGAACATCAAATAAACTTAGAAGAAATAGCCAAAATAGATAAAAGTACAGATTTAGAATTTACAATTAATAAATACATAGATACAATAGTTAAAAGCAGTGAAGAAAACATTCCAAAAATCAAAAACAAAAAGCGAATAGGACTGCCTTGGTGGACCGAAAAGTTGACGGAGCTGAAAAAACAAGTAAAAATAAAAAGGAGAAGGATAGAGTGTGCGGCAATGAGAAGGAGGGATTACGTTGTGGAGCAGTATGTGGAGGCCAGGGAAGAGTACAGAAGGGAGATGAAGATGGCTCAGACATCTAGTTGGAAAGAGTTTTGCAACAAGCAGGAAAAGGAGACAATGTGGGAAGGGATCTACAGAGTGGTAGGAAGAACAACCATTCGGAGGGAGGACCTGCCGCTCGTAGAGAACAACCATGAACTCAGCAATGCGGAATCGGCTGAGCTATTAGCGAGAACCTTCTTTAAGCAGGACACAGTGGAGGAGGATTTGACTGAGCACACTGAGATAAGGGATAGAGCAGACAGAGCCAATGAAAGGGTACCGGGCGAGTCTTGCGATCCCCCCTTCACAATGGAAGAACTCAGGAGCTCAGTCAAAAGCTTCAATCCGAAGAAGGCTCCGGGTGCCGACGCCCTGACAGCTGATATCTGCAGAGTGGCTATTGAACACAGTCCCCATGTCTTTCTGGCTTTGCTTAACAAATGTTTGAGCTTGTCCTGCTTCCCAAGGGGATGGAAAGAGGCAATAGTGGTCGTCTTGAGGAAGCCCGGAAAGGACAACTACCACCACCCCAAGTCATACAGACCTATAGGGCTGCTGCCTATCCTGGGCAAAATTTTCGAGAAGATGTTGGTGAGGCGAATTCGCTGGCATACTATGGCGGAACAAAACCAACGACAGTTCGGATTCACGCCACAGCGAAGCACCGAGGACTCCCTCTATGTCATGATGAGTCACATTAAGGCCAAATTGCAACAGAGGGAGCTGGTAGTAGTTGTATCACTTGACATAGAGGGAGCCTTCGACAACGCGTGGTGGCCGGCCATCCGATGCCGATTGGCGGAGTCGAATTGCCCAACCAACATCAGGAGGTTAGTAGATAGTTACCTCAGGGACAGGAGCGTAAAAGTCAGGTACGCGGGGGAGGAGGTAGCTAGATCAACAACGAAGGGGTGTGTCCAGGGCTCCATAGGCGGCCCTACTTTCTGGAATATGTTACTGGACCCTCTGCTGCATGAGTTGGAGAAAGAGGGACACTATGTGCAGGCCTTCGCGGATGATGTGGTCCTGATTTTCTCCGGTCAGGAAGCGCTGGAGGTTCAGAGACGGGCGAATATGGCCCTCGCGCATGTTCAGAAGTGGGGTGTCAGAAACAAACTTAACTTTGCGGCACACAAAACCAGTGCCATGTTGATAACTAAAAAGTTAAAACACAACACCCCACATCTGAACATGGGCGGGAAAGCCATAGAATATTCACGTGAGATTAAGATACTAGGGATAACAATAGATGACAAACTTACCTTCAATACTCACGTGAGTGATGTATGCCGGAAAGTCCTGAACCTTTATAAGCAGATCTCACGCGCGGCAAAGGTCAGCTGGGGACTCGAACCGGAGGTAGTCAGGACCATATACACCGCAGTAGTGGAGCCGGTGGTCTTGTATGCGGCGAGTGTCTGGGCACCTGCAACAGAAAAAGAAGGGGTCAAAAAACAATTAAATGCTGTACAGCGAGGGATAGTGCAGAGAATCCTTAAAGCGTACAGAACGGTATCTCTAAACTCGGCCCTATTACTGTCCGGATTGCTTCCACTGGACATCAGAATCCGGGAAGCAGCCTCCTTGTACGAAGTAAAGAAAGGGTATTCCCGGAGAGTAATAGGAGACCGGGAAGTGGAGAGACCGATCCCGTACAACGAATCCCCTCACCCAGCGAAACACCAGCAGATCGAGTTCGGCAGTATCACTGACCGAGCAGAACTTGTCCAGCATGAGCCAAACAGTACCCAGATCTTCACAGATGGAAGTAAGATCGAGGGCAAGGTTGGGGCGGCAGTATCTTTGTGGGGTAATGGTGCCGAAACCACTTGCAAAAAACTTAGGCTGGAGAACTTCTGCTCGGTATACCAGGCTGAGCTTCTTGCCCTAGAATACGCCACGGTCATGGCGTGCAGATCAAAGGGAGCCCGAACCAACATCTATTCGGACTCGCGCTCGGCATTGGAGACGGTTGCGAGTGGCGCGTCCCTTCATCCCCTTGCAGTCCGGGTGCGTGCCAATATAGCGGAGATCACCCAAAATGGGAGAGATCTCACCCTCTATTGGATCAAAGCGCATGCGGGACTGGAAGGGAATGAACGAGCCGATACACTCGCGAAAGAAGCAGCGCTCGGACTCAAGACCAGACCAGCTTATGATTTGTGCCCGGTCTCATTCGTCAAAGGAGAAATCCGAAAGGACTCCGTTGACGAATGGAACCGGCGCTATCAGCAAGAGACGACAGCCGGGATCACTAAGACCTTTTTCCCAGACGCGGTGACAGCCTATAAGATAATAAAGAAAATGTCGTTGGACCCAATACTGGTCCAGGTGCTGACGGGGCACGGGGGGTTCTCCCAGTACCTGAATCGTTTCAAGTGCAGGGATAGCCCGGCGTGCCCTTGCGATCCAAGCAAGGAGGAAGACGTCCTGCATATAATTACAGAGTGCCCAATATTTGGTAGAGAGCGATACGACGCTGAACAGCACATCGGCAGAAGTATTGAACGAGGCTCCTTACATGATATATTATTATCTAGAAAAGAAAGAGATAAGTTTTTAAATTACTGCAAAACAATTTGTAAAAAAGTGATAGAGAAAAATAAATAGTATAAGTTTGTATTTTTATATATTTTTTTGAAAATATTTATAAGCAATATTTTAATGTAGTTAAAGATAAAAGTTAAAGTAGT
>OY292440.1:11043244-11195744 GCA_958496245.1 Perizoma flavofasciatum | reverse complement strand
TAGAGGCGAGAAATCGCAAAAAATTAAAAACTTCAAAATTTTTCTTAGCAAAAGTCTTGATACCCCAGACAGTTTTCATACATTTTATAGATTTCTGAGTAAATAATTTTTCTGAATAATCGTGTCAAAGACTTCATCCGCAGCACCTTTCTATCCCTTGCTTAAATATTTAATTGAATTTGCTCACGTTCTTCGGAGAATTTAGATTTTTACGTTATTTTTCAAAATTAAAACTTTTCAACAACTTTTTACTAGTAACTTACATTAATTTTCGTCTCAAATTAAATTTTCTGTGTGCCCGCGTGTGGTCGCGGTGTGTATCAGTGGCCCAGGGTCCATTCCTGTAGAGGAAACACCAGTTTACTTTGAAATTGCGTCAATTTTGCGAATTTCGTAAGGAATACGCATTTTTTACAACTTTTTCGAGTGAATTGGTCGATCTCAGCACCTCCAGCAGCTGCAGCGGCGTCGCCCGTCGTCCCCGCGTGTACCTGTAACAGAAAACAACACATTAGAGGCGAGAAATCGCAAAAAATTAAAAACTTCAAAATTTTTCTTAGCAAAAGTCTTGATACCCCAGACAGTTTTCATACATTTTATAGATTTCTGAGTAAATAATTTTTCTGAATAATCGTGTCAAAGACTTCATCCGCAGCACCTTTCTATCCCTTGCTTAAATATTTAATTGAATTTGCTCACGTTCTTCGGAGAATTTAGATTTTTACGTTATTTTTCAAAATTAAAACTTTTCAACAACTTTTTACTAGTAACTTACATTAATTTTCGTCTCAAATTAAATTTTCTGTGTGCCCGCGTGTGGTCGCGGTGTGTATCAGTGGCCCAGGGTCCATTCCTGTAGAGGAAACACCAGTTTACTTTGAAATTGCGTCAATTTTGCGAATTTCGTAAGGAATACGCATTTTTTACAACTTTTTCGAGTGAATTGGTCGATCTCAGCACCTCCAGCAGCTGCAGCGGCGTCGCCCGTCGTCCCCGCGTGTACCTGTAACAGAAAACAACACATTAGAGGCGAGAAATCGCAAAAAATTAAAAACTTCAAAATTTTTCTTAGCAAAAGTCTTGATACCCCAGACAGTTTTCATACATTTTATAGATTTCTGAGTAAATAATTTTTCTGAATAATCGTGTCAAAGACTTCATCCGCAGCACCTTTCTATCCCTTGCTTAAATATTTAATTGAATTTGCTCACGTTCTTCGGAGAATTTAGATTTTTACGTTATTTTTCAAAATTAAAACTTTTCAACAACTTTTTACTAGTAACTTACATTAATTTTCGTCTCAAATTAAATTTTCTGTGTGCCCGCGTGTGGTCGCGGTGTGTATCAGTGGCCCAGGGTCCATTCCTGTAGAGGAAACACCAGTTTACTTTGAAATTGCGTCAATTTTGCGAATTTCGTAAGGAATACGCATTTTTTACAACTTTTTCGAGTGAATTGGTCGATCTCAGCACCTCCAGCAGCTGCAGCGGCGTCGCCCGTCGTCCCCGCGTGTACCTGTAACAGAAAACAACACATTAGAGGCGAGAAATCGCAAAAAATTAAAAACTTCAAAATTTTTCTTAGCAAAAGTCTTGATACCCCAGACAGTTTTCATACATTTTATAGATTTCTGAGTAAATAATTTTTCTGAATAATCGTGTCAAAGACTTCATCCGCAGCACCTTTCTATCCCTTGCTTAAATATTTAATTGAATTTGCTCACGTTCTTCGGAGAATTTAGATTTTTACGTTATTTTTCAAAATTAAAACTTTTCAACAACTTTTTACTAGTAACTTACATTAATTTTCGTCTCAAATTAAATTTTCTGTGTGCCCGCGTGTGGTCGCGGTGTGTATCAGTGGCCCAGGGTCCATTCCTGTAGAGGAAACACCAGTTTACTTTGAAATTGCGTCAATTTTGCGAATTTCGTAAGGAATACGCATTTTTTACAACTTTTTCGAGTGAATTGGTCGATCTCAGCACCTCCAGCAGCTGCAGCGGCGTCGCCCGTCGTCCCCGCGTGTACCTGTAACAGAAAACAACACATTAGAGGCGAGAAATCGCAAAAAATTAAAAACTTCAAAATTTTTCTTAGCAAAAGTCTTGATACCCCAGACAGTTTTCATACATTTTATAGATTTCTGAGTAAATAATTTTTCTGAATAATCGTGTCAAAGACTTCATCCGCAGCACCTTTCTATCCCTTGCTTAAATATTTAATTGAATTTGCTCACGTTCTTCGGAGAATTTAGATTTTTACGTTATTTTTCAAAATTAAAACTTTTCAACAACTTTTTACTAGTAACTTACATTAATTTTCGTCTCAAATTAAATTTTCTGTGTGCCCGCGTGTGGTCGCGGTGTGTATCAGTGGCCCAGGGTCCATTCCTGTAGAGGAAACACCAGTTTACTTTGAAATTGCGTCAATTTTGCGAATTTCGTAAGGAATACGCATTTTTTACAACTTTTTCGAGTGAATTGGTCGATCTCAGCACCTCCAGCAGCTGCAGCGGCGTCGCCCGTCGTCCCCGCGTGTACCTGTAACAGAAAACAACACATTAGAGGCGAGAAATCGCAAAAAATTAAAAACTTCAAAATTTTTCTTAGCAAAAGTCTTGATACCCCAGACAGTTTTCATACATTTTATAGATTTCTGAGTAAATAATTTTTCTGAATAATCGTGTCAAAGACTTCATCCGCAGCACCTTTCTATCCCTTGCTTAAATATTTAATTGAATTTGCTCACGTTCTTCGGAGAATTTAGATTTTTACGTTATTTTTCAAAATTAAAACTTTTCAACAACTTTTTACTAGTAACTTACATTAATTTTCGTCTCAAATTAAATTTTCTGTGTGCCCGCGTGTGGTCGCGGTGTGTATCAGTGGCCCAGGGTCCATTCCTGTAGAGGAAACACCAGTTTACTTTGAAATTGCGTCAATTTTGCGAATTTCGTAAGGAATACGCATTTTTTACAACTTTTTCGAGTGAATTGGTCGATCTCAGCACCTCCAGCAGCTGCAGCGGCGTCGCCCGTCGTCCCCGCGTGTACCTGTAACAGAAAACAACACATTAGAGGCGAGAAATCGCAAAAAATTAAAAACTTCAAAATTTTTCTTAGCAAAAGTCTTGATACCCCAGACAGTTTTCATACATTTTATAGATTTCTGAGTAAATAATTTTTCTGAATAATCGTGTCAAAGACTTCATCCGCAGCACCTTTCTATCCCTTGCTTAAATATTTAATTGAATTTGCTCACGTTCTTCGGAGAATTTAGATTTTTACGTTATTTTTCAAAATTAAAACTTTTCAACAACTTTTTACTAGTAACTTACATTAATTTTCGTCTCAAATTAAATTTTCTGTGTGCCCGCGTGTGGTCGCGGTGTGTATCAGTGGCCCAGGGTCCATTCCTGTAGAGGAAACACCAGTTTACTTTGAAATTGCGTCAATTTTGCGAATTTCGTAAGGAATACGCATTTTTTACAACTTTTTCGAGTGAATTGGTCGATCTCAGCACCTCCAGCAGCTGCAGCGGCGTCGCCCGTCGTCCCCGCGTGTACCTGTAACAGAAAACAACACATTAGAGGCGAGAAATCGCAAAAAATTAAAAACTTCAAAATTTTTCTTAGCAAAAGTCTTGATACCCCAGACAGTTTTCATACATTTTATAGATTTCTGAGTAAATAATTTTTCTGAATAATCGTGTCAAAGACTTCATCCGCAGCACCTTTCTATCCCTTGCTTAAATATTTAATTGAATTTGCTCACGTTCTTCGGAGAATTTAGATTTTTACGTTATTTTTCAAAATTAAAACTTTTCAACAACTTTTTACTAGTAACTTACATTAATTTTCGTCTCAAATTAAATTTTCTGTGTGCCCGCGTGTGGTCGCGGTGTGTATCAGTGGCCCAGGGTCCATTCCTGTAGAGGAAACACCAGTTTACTTTGAAATTGCGTCAATTTTGCGAATTTCGTAAGGAATACGCATTTTTTACAACTTTTTCGAGTGAATTGGTCGATCTCAGCACCTCCAGCAGCTGCAGCGGCGTCGCCCGTCGTCCCCGCGTGTACCTGTAACAGAAAACAACACATTAGAGGCGAGAAATCGCAAAAAATCGCCCTCCCACCCACCCTTTGTTCGATTGGGTATATCAGCTTGGGGTCATTTCTGCCCAGGAAAGATTTTTAAAGTCTAAAAACTTTTTCTTTTAAAGTTAAACTAACCTAACATAAATTTTTACAATGTTCCATACCCCGAAGAAGAACAAGACAGGCATAAATAGAAGCTCTTCAATTGATACGGAGAAGGCAAGCCCCTCTCCAAAGAGATTAACGGAAGTCATCAGTGTAGGGCGAAGTCTCAATATAAGCGAGGGCGAAAAGCTGGAAAAAGAAAAAAGGGTAGACTCACCTACAATGGAAGTCCAGGCACTGGTGCATGCGGAGCCGAAGAAGCAGAAGCCTCCCTCGGATAAGAAAGGAGCAGTCCATAAGGGACCAGCGGTAACTGTGGTGACGCCGCCGGGACCGAATCGAGCAGCTGTTACGTACACCGAGCGAGTTAAGAAGGCTCGGATCTGGCTTGAGAGAGCGAAACACTGCGTCGGTGAGTCTCGCAATCTCAAGACAGATCTGAAGCACGGTATCCTTGCAGCGGTGGATGCCCTCTATCAGCTCGTGAAGGAAGAAGTGGTGCAGATGGCTGGATCTGAAACAAATAAAAAAGGGGTTATTAAAAACATGAAAACGGACGCAATAGAGGAGACCAGGATTGGAGAGGAACAACGAAAAGAGGAAAGAGAACTGTCTTTTTCTCTCGAGAAGAAACTGAGAGAACATGCAGAGCTTCTTGAAGAGAATAGAAAAGAGATGGCGGAACTGAGGGAGGTGATGGAGAGAAGGAAGGAAGATTGGGAGAGGCCAACATATGCGAGTGTGGCAGCGGCGGAGACTTCAAGGAAACCTATCTTGGAGTCGGCAGCGCTGCATTCGCTGGTGGTCACTTCCACGGATGAAACGGAAACGGGTGACCAAGTAATGGAAAAAATGAGGAAGGTGGTGAATGCCGTTGAAGAGGGGACAAAAATAGACAGCGTGAGGAAGGCAAGGGAGAGCAAAATTATACTGGGGTGTAAGGATAGGAAAGAAATGGAAAGAATAAAAGAAAGGATAATGTTGACAGGGAAGGGATTGAAAGTGGATGACGTCAAAAACAAGGACCCACAAGTGGTGGTAAAAGGGGTGATGAACTATCACACCGATGAAGAGCTCCTTAGGGCGATTAAGACCCAGAATAAGGAGCTCTTCACCGATGTGCCGGACCAGAGGATGGAGGTGAGGTACAGGAAGAAAGCCAGGAACCCTCACCAGGCGCACATAGTCATCAGAGTAGCGCCAACCCTCTGGCAAAGGTTCACAGCAGCCCGGACACTCCACATTGACATCCAGCGCGTTGAGGTCTCAGACCAGTCCCCTCTGGTGCAGTGCTCGCGCTGTCTCGCTTACGGACATACTAAGCGATTCTGCACTGAGACAGAGGACCTCTGTAGCCACTGCGGAGGTTCGCATCTCAGGGCGAAGTGCTCGGAGTGGCTGGCAGCAGAGCAGCCGTCATGCAGGAACTGTACCAGAGCAAAGTTCGACCGGAGAGACCACAACGCTTTCAGTGATGAATGTCCAATTAGGAAAAAGTGGGAGGCCATAGCGAGGTCGACTGTGGCCTACCATTGCTGAGGGCCTCGATAGGGTAACAAATACGAATGGAGGCTCTGACCCCACCTACAACTGTACCCATAAAATAGTCCAAGCCAATCTCCAAAGGGCTGAGCTTGCAACTGCGGAGCTAATATTGGAAGCAGGGACAAGAAGGTTGGGGATTGGCTTAATCCAGGAACCGTACATTGGAAGGATCGGAGAGATGAAGGTCTACCCCGGAGTACGAATACTACAATGCGCGAGAAAGACAGAGAAGGTGAACAAAGCCGCCATTGCAGTGTTCGACGACACCATCGACATAACCCTGTGCCCAACACTCACCACCGAAAACATCGTGGTAGCGGTGATAAGAGGGAGAGAAGGGAAGATGGGAGTGGTGTCCATATACCTGGAGGGGGAGGCTGACATCGATTTGGACATAGCTAGACTGAGGGATATTAAGGACAGGATAGGTACAGAAGAAATAGTTGTGGGAGGGGACGTTAATGCCTGGAGCGCATGGTGGGGGAGCAGGACAGAGGACATGAGAGGGAAGGCCCTGTCAGGTGCCCTGGCAGAAATGGACTTCCATATCGTAAACGAGGGAACCACCCCGACCTTTGACACCATAAGGGGAGGGAAAAGATATACAAGCTGTGTGGACGTCACAGCCTGCTCCACAAGCGTAATTGGAAAGATTTCGAACTGGAGGTTGGACAGCAACGTTACAACATCGGACCACAGGGCAGCCCTATTCGAAATAAATATGGATAAAGCTATTGATGCGAAAACAGAAAGAACAACAAGGATATATAACACTAAAAAAGCAAGTTGGGTAGAGTTTCGTGAGAAACTCACCCAACTTCAACTGGAACATCAAATAAACTTAGAAGAAATAGCCAAAATAGATAAAAGTACAGATTTAGAATTTACAATTAATAAATACATAGATACAATAGTTAAAAGCAGTGAAGAAAACATTCCAAAAATCAAAAACAAAAAGCGAATAGGACTGCCTTGGTGGACCGAAAAGTTGACGGAGCTGAAAAAACAAGTAAAAATAAAAAGGAGAAGGATAGAGTGTGCGGCAATGAGAAGGAGGGATTACGTTGTGGAGCAGTATGTGGAGGCCAGGGAAGAGTACAGAAGGGAGATGAAGATGGCTCAGACATCTAGTTGGAAAGAGTTTTGCAACAAGCAGGAAAAGGAGACAATGTGGGAAGGGATCTACAGAGTGGTAGGAAGAACAACCATTCGGAGGGAGGACCTGCCGCTCGTAGAGAACAACCATGAACTCAGCAATGCGGAATCGGCTGAGCTATTAGCGAGAACCTTCTTTAAGCAGGACACAGTGGAGGAGGATTTGACTGAGCACACTGAGATAAGGGATAGAGCAGACAGAGCCAATGAAAGGGTACCGGGCGAGTCTTGCGATCCCCCCTTCACAATGGAAGAACTCAGGAGCTCAGTCAAAAGCTTCAATCCGAAGAAGGCTCCGGGTGCCGACGCCCTGACAGCTGATATCTGCAGAGTGGCTATTGAACACAGTCCCCATGTCTTTCTGGCTTTGCTTAACAAATGTTTGAGCTTGTCCTGCTTCCCAAGGGGATGGAAAGAGGCAATAGTGGTCGTCTTGAGGAAGCCCGGAAAGGACAACTACCACCACCCCAAGTCATACAGACCTATAGGGCTGCTGCCTATCCTGGGCAAAATTTTCGAGAAGATGTTGGTGAGGCGAATTCGCTGGCATACTATGGCGGAACAAAACCAACGACAGTTCGGATTCACGCCACAGCGAAGCACCGAGGACTCCCTCTATGTCATGATGAGTCACATTAAGGCCAAATTGCAACAGAGGGAGCTGGTAGTAGTTGTATCACTTGACATAGAGGGAGCCTTCGACAACGCGTGGTGGCCGGCCATCCGATGCCGATTGGCGGAGTCGAATTGCCCAACCAACATCAGGAGGTTAGTAGATAGTTACCTCAGGGACAGGAGCGTAAAAGTCAGGTACGCGGGGGAGGAGGTAGCTAGATCAACAACGAAGGGGTGTGTCCAGGGCTCCATAGGCGGCCCTACTTTCTGGAATATGTTACTGGACCCTCTGCTGCATGAGTTGGAGAAAGAGGGACACTATGTGCAGGCCTTCGCGGATGATGTGGTCCTGATTTTCTCCGGTCAGGAAGCGCTGGAGGTTCAGAGACGGGCGAATATGGCCCTCGCGCATGTTCAGAAGTGGGGTGTCAGAAACAAACTTAACTTTGCGGCACACAAAACCAGTGCCATGTTGATAACTAAAAAGTTAAAACACAACACCCCACATCTGAACATGGGCGGGAAAGCCATAGAATATTCACGTGAGATTAAGATACTAGGGATAACAATAGATGACAAACTTACCTTCAATACTCACGTGAGTGATGTATGCCGGAAAGTCCTGAACCTTTATAAGCAGATCTCACGCGCGGCAAAGGTCAGCTGGGGACTCGAACCGGAGGTAGTCAGGACCATATACACCGCAGTAGTGGAGCCGGTGGTCTTGTATGCGGCGAGTGTCTGGGCACCTGCAACAGAAAAAGAAGGGGTCAAAAAACAATTAAATGCTGTACAGCGAGGGATAGTGCAGAGAATCCTTAAAGCGTACAGAACGGTATCTCTAAACTCGGCCCTATTACTGTCCGGATTGCTTCCACTGGACATCAGAATCCGGGAAGCAGCCTCCTTGTACGAAGTAAAGAAAGGGTATTCCCGGAGAGTAATAGGAGACCGGGAAGTGGAGAGACCGATCCCGTACACCGAATCCCCTCACCCAGCGAAACACCAGCAGATCGAGTTCGGCAGTATCACTGACCGAGCAGAACTTGTCCAGCATGAGCCAAACAGTACCCAGATCTTCACAGATGGAAGTAAGATCGAGGGCAAGGTTGGGGCGGCAGTATCTTTGTGGGGTAATGGTGCCGAAACCACTTGCAAAAAACTTAGGCTGGAGAACTTCTGCTCGGTATACCAGGCTGAGCTTCTTGCCCTAGAATACGCCACGGTCATGGCGTGCAGATCAAAGGGAGCCCGAACCAACATCTATTCGGACTCGCGCTCGGCATTGGAGACGGTTGCGAGTGGCGCGTCCCTTCATCCCCTTGCAGTCCGGGTGCGTGCCAATATAGCGGAGATCACCCAAAATGGGAGAGATCTCACCCTCTATTGGATCAAAGCGCATGCGGGACTGGAAGGGAATGAACGAGCCGATACACTCGCGAAAGAAGCAGCGCTCGGACTCAAGACCAGACCAGCTTATGATTTGTGCCCGGTCTCATTCGTCAAAGGAGAAATCCGAAAGGACTCCGTTGACGAATGGAACCGGCGCTATCAGCAAGAGACGACAGCCGGGATCACTAAGACCTTTTTCCCAGACGCGGTGACAGCCTATAAGATAATAAAGAAAATGTCGTTGGACCCAATACTGGTCCAGGTGCTGACGGGGCACGGGGGGTTCTCCCAGTACCTGAATCGTTTCAAGTGCAGGGATAGCCCGGCGTGCCCTTGCGATCCAAGCAAGGAGGAAGACGTCCTGCATATAATTACAGAGTGCCCAATATTTGGTAGAGAGCGATACGACGCTGAACAGCACATCGGCAGAAGTATTGAACGAGGCTCCTTACATGATATATTATTATCTAGAAAAGAAAGAGATAAGTTTTTAAATTACTGCAAAACAATTTGTAAAAAAGTGATAGAGAAAAATAAATAGTATAAGTTTGTATTTTTATATATTTTTTTGAAAATATTTATAAGCAATATTTTAATGTAGTTAAAGATAAAAGTTAAAGTAGTTTTAAAAGTTTAAAGAAGTTTTAAGAAAAAAGATGTAAAATAAGTAAAGTATAAGTACATAAAGAGAGTAAAAATAATTAAGAAAATAGACAATAGAAAAGTCACCAAATAGGTGCAAGCTTAAAAGCAAATATGTGAAACAAAAGAACAAGAATAATAAGGTCTCCGAAAAAAATATCGGAGGAACTTGTAATAAAAACACAAAAAAAAAAAAAAAAAAAAAAAAAAAAAAACCTAACCTAACCTAACCTAACCTAACCTAACCTAACCTAACCTAACCTAACCTAACCTAACCTAACCTAACCTAACCTAACCTAACCTAACCTAACCTAACCTAACCTAACCTAACCTAACCTAACCTAACCTAACCTAACCTAACCTAACCTAACCTAACCTAACCTAACCTAACCTAACCTAACCTAACCTAACCTAACCTAACCTAACCTAACCTAACCTAACCTAACCTAACCTAACCTAACCTAACCTAACCTAACCTAACCTAACCTAACCTAACCTAACCTAACCTAACCTAACCTAACCTAACCTAACCTAACCTAACCTAACCTAACCTAACCTAACCTAACCTAACCTAACCTAACCTAACCTAACCTAACCTAACCTAACCTAACCTAACCTAACCTAACCTAACCTAACCTAACCTAACCTAACCTAACCTAACCTAACCTAACCTAACCTAACCTAACCTAACCTAACCTAACCTAACCTAACCTAACCTAACCTAACCTAACCTAACCTAACCTAACCTAACCTAACCTAACCTAACCTAACCTAACCTAACCTAACCTTTTTTTTTTTTTTTTTTTAAAACCCCCCCGGTGGCCGGCCTCGATGCATGTCAAGGGGCTCCGGGATCTCCAAAGGAACGCACCGGTGCCCCTCTCGCATAGCGCCCTTCGCACGTCCCGGGGGCAGTTGAAGAACCACCCCCAGCACCCTCGCGGTGCTAACGGCGGCACATGCCACGATGTACCGCCGCCCTCCCGAGGCCCGCTTGAGGATAGTCAGAGCCCTCACTCCGACCACCCACGGGCCTGAAAGGTCCCCTGTTCGGCAGGGGATACCGCTACGCCCCTTGCGGGGCAGGCGCTGCGGGGCGGCCGTTGCCTGCGCCCCGCCGCCGCCTCCTCCGAGCGGGATCGGCCCTCTCCCGATCTCGCTCAGCGGCCTCTTTCCGAACCATTACGGTCTCACAGAAAGAGGCCACCGCCTTCCACGCCGTCTCGTCTGCCAGCATAGCCGCTACTACGCTTGGCAGAGAGAGGTCCTGCCCGATCCTGGAGACCAGGATCCGCCGCTCCACGCACCACGCCGAGCACTCCTCCAGCGTGTGCTGTGCGGAATCCCGGTCCCACCCACAATGGTGGCATTGCGGTGTCGGTTCGCGTCCTATCCTAGTCAGGAACTCACCAAAGCATCCGTGCCCGGTGAGAACCTGAGTAAGACGATAGGTGACGTTACCCACCTCCCTCCCTAGCCAGCCTTCGAGGTTTGGCAGAATAGCGCCAACGATGCGCTGGCGCGAACTCCGCGGCTCATGAAGCCGCTCGCGCCACTTCCGCAGCGCATGTCGGCGCTCTTCCGACCGCACTTCAGCAGGCGCGGCTCCGCCCCCGACATCATTGCGAAGACGAACATACACGCGTGCGTCCATCTCCGCTAAGATGTCGAGCGGCGGGAACCGCGCCAACAGAGTTGCCGCCTCCAGGGATATCGTCCGATACCCCCGTGCGATACGAATGGCAATGGTACGCTGCAGGCTATTAAACATAGCCCTACAGCGACCAACACCCGTCAGTCTCCCTGACCAAACGGGTGCTCCGTAGAGTGCCATCGATCGCACCACCCCCGCGTAGAGGCGGCGAACTCCCTCTCTAGGTCCCCCGAGATTAGGCAGCAGCCGATGCAACGCACCGACCACCTTCCGAATCCGGGGGACAGAGCGGCTGAAGTGCTCCTCGAAGCGCCAGCGACTGTCCAAGGTAAGGCCAACCTAACCTAACCTAACCTAACCTAACCTAACCTAACCTAACCTAACCTAACCTAACCTAACCTAACCTAACCTAACCTAACCTAACCTAACCTAACCTAACCTAACCTAACCTAACCTAACCTAACCTAACCTAACCTAACCTAACCTAACCTAACCTAACCTAACCTAACCTAACCTAACCTAACCTTTTTTTTTTTTTTTTTTTTTGTGGGGGGGGAAAATGCCCACCGCATTTCCCTTCCGCCATGGGGGTGACGGAAGGGGGTATGTGGGGCTCGAACCCACTAAAAACCCCCCCGGTGAGCAGTCCACCGCCATGGTGGGACGAGATGGGGTCGCTTTCGCATTCACCATCTCGTCCCGGCGGGCGGCCCGGGAACCGGTCCGGGCCTCGGCCTCAGGGAGGGGTAACCTTCTCACCCAAGGTTACCCCTCAGACGTGTGGGGTCGTGCCAGCCGGCAGAGAGTCCCCCGACTCTCCACCAGTGACCCCACTACGGAGGTTGAAGGAGGCGGGCGAACCGCCCCCTTCGTCCTCCGCGACGTCTGCGCCGGAGCGGGTTAGATCGGGCGTCATCCTCTCTGACCCGCTCAGCGGCCTCCTTCTGCGTCATAAACCTAACCTAACCTAACCTAACCTAACCTAACCTAACCTAACCCTACCTAACCTAACCTAACCTAACCTAACCTAACCTAACCTAACCTAACCTAACCTAACCTAACCTTTTTTTTTTTTTTTTTTTGTTACCCAGGGGAAATCCTTTATGGATACCACTCAACCCGGGGGGGCTGAGAGGTTATGTCGGACTCCTGATACCGACTAAAACCCCTGGGGTGTTCCTTCTCTTCGCTTAAGACGGGGTTACGGGAACGCTAAAGCAAGACTTCCGCAACTCCGTCAGCGTTTGCCCTTACGGACCCAACTCAAGGAGGTTATCCTCCAATCCTCTTGCTGAAGGCACCCCGAACACAAGGGGTGCCTTCACGCTTCTGATCTCTAGCGTAGGCAACAGACCCCCCGATCCGTTGCCCACAGATCCACTTCAGACATTTGTCTATGACTTCATGGAACACCGCTACCTAAGTAGCAGTGTCCATGGGACCTTCCACAGCAGTTTGGCGCTGGGACGGCTCAGAGGCTTTGGGGCCTTTTTTCGTCTTTCCCCTTCTTTTGCGGCCTCTTCGGCTCGCGTTGTGTCCCTTGACATCGGGACATCCTTTTCCACCCACTCTATGCCCCGCAGGCTTACCAGCCGCAGCGCAAACAGCGCAATGCGGATCAGCTTGGCAATCCCGCGCCCTATGGTCGGGTTTTCCACATCGGAAGCAGAGACCGTTGTGGTTTCCCTCAACGGTGCACATGCTCCCAACGTGGCCAACCTCTAGGCATCGGTAGCACCTTAGAGGTTTTGGGTCAAGCAGCACCACACGTGCTGAGACCCAGCCCACCTTCAGTCGATTGACTCCCACCACCTTTTTGGCAGCCTCTACAGGGCAGCTCAGCCACAGCGAGCCGCGGGGGCATATAACGCCAAATTTGATGGCACCAGCAGAGCAGCCACCCTCATTAGCCACGGCCAACGCAACCTCAGCTGCAGTCATGGAATCGTCAAGCTCCGTGACTCGTATATCTGTGCGCCTCACCGGGCGTTGCACCCGCACCACGTCGGCGCTAAGGACCTCTCTAAGTTTTTCCGCCAGGGAGTCTGCTTTTTCAGCACCCTTGTCACCGGGAACCTCCAGCATCCGGGCACCTGTTACCGCCGTCCTGAAACGCAACTGATCGATACCGATGCTCTTGAGATCGATGCGCTTCTTGGCCTCCGTTAGAAGCGACGCGTACGTCACACCTTTCTCCTCGGCATCGGGCTGCAGCGTAAGCGTGATAGCCGCTGAGCGAGGGGAACGGAGTTTCACCTTTGAACCCGACTCTCCACCAGTGACCCCACTACGGAGGTTGAAGGAGGCGGGCGAACCGCCCCCTTCGTCCTCCGCGACGTCTGCGCCGGAGCGGGTCAGATCGGGCGTCATCCTCTCTGACCCGCTCAGCGGCCTCCTTCTGCGTCATAAACCTAACCTTTTTTTTTTTTTTTTTTTTTTTTTTTTTTGAAGGGGGGAAATGCCACGCATCCCCCTTTCGCCACGGGGGTGGCGAAAGGGGGTATGTGGGACTCTAACCCACTAAAACCCCCCTGGTTAACGTCGCCCGCCGTAGTGGGGCAAGATGGGGTCGCGTTAGCATTCACCATCTTACCCCGACGGGTGGCCCAGGAACCACCCGGGCCCCGGCCATGTGTGGGGCCGTGCAAGCCGGCGGAGTCCCCCGACTCCGCCAGTGACCCCACACTCGCGCCCTGAAAAGGGCGCCCCCTCCAACTTACGCTGTCCCTCACTCCAAGCCTGCCCGGTATGGGAAACCCTGCCGGTATAGCCTCGAAGATCATTGGGACGCGCAAGCCCTCATCCGCGCCCTGAAAAGGGCGCCCCCTCCAACTTACGCTGTCCCTCACTCCAAGCCTGACCGGTATGGGAAACCCTGCCGGTATAGCCTCGAAGATCATTGGGACGCGCAAGCCCTCATCCGCGCCCTGAAAAGGGCGCCCCCTCCAACTTACGCTGTCCCTCACTCCGAGCCTGACCGGTATGGGAAGCCCTGCCGGTATAGCCTCGAAGATCATTGAGACGCGCAAGCCCTCATCCGCGCCCTGAAAAGGGCGCCCCCTCCAACTTACGCTGTCCCTCACTCCAAGCCTGACCGGTATGGGAAGCCCTGCCGGTATAGCCTCGAAGATCATTGGGACGCGCAAGACCTCATCCGCGCCCTGAAAAGGGCGCCCCCTCCAACTTACGCTGTCCCTCACTCCAAGCCTGACCGGTATGGGAAACCCTGCCGGTATAGCCTCGAAGATCATTGGGACGCGCAAGCCCTCATCCGCGCCCTGAAAAGGGCGCCCCCTCCAACTTACGCTGTCCCTCACTCCAAGCCTGACCGGTATGGGAAGCCCTGCCGGTATAGCCTCGAAGATCATTGGGACGCATAAGCCGACCAGAGCAGCGAAAGCCGCCCCGGCCCTCCTTCCACAGTGCGCCCTGAAAAGGGCACACTCCGTCAAACGGGCCCATAAAGGGCCACGCCGACCTCACGTCCGCGCCCTGAAAAGGGCGCCCCCTCCAACTTACGCTGTCCCTCACTCCGAGCCTGACCGGTATGGGAAGCCCTGCCGGTATAGCCTCGAAGATCATTGGGACGCGCAAGCCCTCATCCGCGCCCTAAAAGGGCGCCCCCTCCAACTTACGCTGTCCCTCACTCCAAGCCTGACCGGTATGGGAAGCCCTGCCGGTATAGCCTCGAAGATCATTGGGACGCGCAAGCCCTCATCCGCGCCCTGAAAAGGGCGCCCCCTCCAACTTACGCTGTCCCTCACTCCAAGCCTGACCGGTATGGGAAGCCCTGCCGGTATAGCCTCGAAGATCATTGGGACGCGTAAGCCGACCAGAGCAGCGAAAGCCGCCCCGGCCCTCCCTCCACAGTGCGCCCTGAAAAGGGCACACTTCGTCAAACGGGCCCAAAAGGGCCACGCCGACCCCACGTCCGCGCCCTTAAAAGGGCGCCCCCTCCCACCGGAGCAGCCTACACCGCCCCGGCCCTCCCATGGTGCTCCTCCACGAGCCCACCATGCTGCCCCATCCGCTGTGCCCCATGCGGCTCATAGGGACACGCGGAGGGGCCCCTCCGGTCGGTCCATTAGTTGCTCGACAATAAGATCCCACGAATGAGAAGTTATTGTCGAGCTTAAACGAGGCGCACCGTCCCATAGGCTTCTGTTCACCCCGGATCCGTCTGATCCATAAGCGACTAGAGCCCACAGGCACACGAGAAGGTTGACCGACATGGCACCCCGTCATAAACCTAACCTAACCTAACCTAACCTAACCTAACCTAACCTAACCTAACCTAACCTAACCTAACCTAACCTAACCTAACCTAACCTAACCTAACCTAACCTAACCTTTTTTTTTTTTTTTTTTTTGTTACCCAGGGGAAATCCTTTATGGATACCACTCAACCCGGGGGGGCTGAGAGGTTATGTCGGACTCCTGATACCGACTAAAACCCCTGGGGTGTTCCTTCTCTTCGCTTAAGACGGGGTTACGGGAACGCTAAAGCAAGACTTCCGCAACTCCGTCAGCGTTTGCCCTTACGGACCCAACTCAAGGAGGTTATCCTCCAATCCTCTTGCTGAAGGCACCCCGAACACAAGGGGTGCCTTCACGCTTCTGATCTCTAGCGTAGGCAACAGACCCCCCGATCCGTTGCCCACAGATCCACTTCAGACATTTGTCTATGACTTCATGGAACACCGCTACCTAAGTAGCAGTGTCCATGGGACCTTCCACAGCAGTTTGGCGCTGGGACGGCTCAGAGGCTTTGGGGCCTTTTTTCGTCTTTCCCCTTCTTTTGCGGCCTCTTCGGCTCGCGTTGTGTCCCTTGACATCGGGACATCCTTTTCCACCCACTCTATGCCCCGCAGGCTTACCAGCCGCAGCGCAAACAGCGCAATGCGGATCAGCTTGGCAATCCCGCGCCCTATGGTCGGGTTTTCCACATCGGAAGCAGAGACCGTTGTGGTTTCCCTCAACGGTGCACATGCTCCCAACGTGGCCAACCTCTAGGCATCGGTAGCACCTTAGAGGTTTTGGGTCAAGCAGCACCACACGTGCTGAGACCCAGCCCACCTTCAGTCGATTGACTCCCACCACCTTTTTGGCAGCCTCTACAGGGCAGCTCAGCCACAGCGAGCCGCGGGGGCATATAACGCCAAATTTGATGGCACCAGCAGAGCAGCCACCCTCATTAGCCACGGCCAACGCAACCTCAGCTGCAGTCACGGAATCGTCAAGCTCCGTGACTCGTATATCTGTGCGCCTCACCGGGCGTTGCACCCGCACCACGTCGGCGCTAAGGACCTCTCTAAGTTTTTCCGCCAGGGAGTCTGCTTTTTCAGCACCCTTGTCACCGGGAACCTCCAGCATCCGGGCACCTGTTACCGCCGTCCTGAAACGCAACTGATCGATACCGATGCTCTTGAGATCGATGCGCTTCTTGGCCTCCGTTAGAAGCGACGCGTACGTCACACCTTTCTCCTCGGCATCGGGCTGCAGCGTAAGCGTGATAGCCGCTGAGCGAGGGGAACGGAGTTTCACCTTTGAACCCGACTGTTGCGCCATTTTCTTTGGCACAGGGTTCTCGGGCGCGGTATTCTCAACCACCTTAACATCCGTCCGTTTTGCCGCCTGTTTTTTGTTCGCTTTGCCCACTGTTTTCCACGCTCCTCCCACAGGAGTGGATGCTGGAGGCAGTGAGCGAGGCTCCCTCCCTAAGGCCGCCTCCTCAGCTGCCAGACTCCCCTTCTTCGCTTTCTTCCCCTTGCGGGGCTTAGGGGCAGGGCCATCTGAGGTCTGAAAAGATGTGGAGGCTTCTGGCGTGGGCAAACTCTCTGGTGCCATCGAAGGCTCCACATGCTCGGGCACAGCTTCAGCTCTTCGCTCACGAGCTCTATCCGCAGCCAGAGGGGGCCGCAGACATGCCTCTGGTAGAAGTCTCCCCTCGAGAGCTTCCAGCCTGGCATTCAACATGGTCCCGACCTGTACCATGATGGCGCGTGACAGCCCTTCAACGTCCAGCTGTCCAGCTCCGCCTCGAGGCTCCGTCGCAGGTCGGGCCTGTCGCATCTCCGCCCTTAACTCTGCAAACTCCTTACGGAGTGCACCGAGCTCAGCTTGCAGGCGAGCGTTGTCCGCCTGCAATTTAGCCGTCTCTTCCGAGATGGAGCGCTTACGGAGCACCTCCACCGCCTCTACAATGTACTGAGTGGCCTCATTGAGGGACTTCTGAAACGGACCACTCAGATGTTTTGACTTGCGGGACACCGTTTTGATTATGTCCACGCAATCCAGCACTTGTTTATTGAGGGACGACGCCAGTTGATCGTCAACCTCACCCGCCAACAGTCCAGTCATACACGACGGGCGCGTCACTCTCGTGCGTCTAGTTTTCTCCACAGCTTGCGTCACCTCTTCAGCAGCGTCGAGGAGAAACTCTTCACGCATAGCAGCGTGGAACATCTGCTTTGCCTTCGCCAGGCCGACGTACTGCCCAGTAGTGGGCGGGCGGCCTCTGCCCTTCACCGATTTTGTCACCTTGGGTGACGGTGTTCCTTCCACAACATTAACATCAGCATCCGAGTCAGGCTCACTCAAACCCTGCAGCGAGCCCGGTCTCTTCCGCCAAGCTCGGCGGTCGTCGTCCGACACATTCCCGGACGTAACAGTCTCCATGCTCCTGTCGGTGTCTGAGTCCGACAGGCGCTCCACCACCACTCTTAATTCCTTTGCTAAGCCAAGGTCAATAGTGTTGGCGCGCGCCTTCAGGGCCCGCGCTTCCACCTCCAAATCAACAGAATCCAAATCGCATGCAATCTCAGAGTCCGATTTACCAGAAAAGCCAGGGTCGTGTTTACGAAGGCGAGCGGAATGCCGGCCTACGAAGCAGTTGTCGCCCCCCCCAGAGTACGAGGGGCAGCCCTCCGCCGAAGCAGAGGGGTGGGATTCCCCCTTTCGGGGACCCACCTGGGGACCATTTTCACAACTACTTGGTTCCATGTTTTCTTAACTCCGATGCTCCACATCGTCGTCTCTTTTTACAGGGGTGAGCTCCCCTGACAGTGCGCCCTGAAAAGGGCGCACCCAGCCCGCCAGACAGGCCCATAAAGGGCCCCGCCGGGTTCACACTTGCGCTGGTCCCTCACTCCAAGCCTGTCCGGTATGGGTAGCCCTGCCGGCATAGCCTTGGAGATCATTGGGAAACGCAAGTCCACCTGAGTAGCAGAAGCCACCCTTGACCTCCCATGGTGCTCCTCCTCGAGCTCACCATGCTTGCCCCATTTAATGGGGCCTTCCCCTAATCCCCCCCCCAGTGTTTGGTCCGCGCCGGTAAACCGGTAACTCCTATTTACGGTACCTACCGGTAGTGGTAAGTATCGTAAATAGAAGCCGTGCCCCTATCCGCCCCCCGGGGGACGCGCCACGTCGGAGTACACCTCTCCGCCCACTGGGACAACCCAGCAGGTCCGTGGAACTTAACCTAACCTAACCTAACCTAACCTAACCTAACCTAACCTAACCTAACCTAACCTAACCTAACCTAACCTTTTTTTTTTTTTTTTTTTTTTTTGCGTGGGGAAATCCTCATGGATACCCTTTGCCTGGGGGAGGCAAAGGGTTATGCCGGACTCTTACCGGCTAAAACCCCACGGGGTTCCTTCTTAACGCCATCTGTCAGGGCCGTGGGTACGCTTTCGCATTCTTCCATAGCCCCAACGACGTTGGCTCAAAGCATGAGCCTCGACTCATCTCAGTGTGAGAGGCGCGCGGAACCTCCACGCGCGCCCTCTCAGGGCTTCACAGTGGTCGGCAGCACTCCCCCGTGCTGCCGCCTAAGCCATTCTATGGTGGTCTAAGAGCGTGGAGGTTTCTCCTCCGACGCCCGATTCTCCTGCTGCAAATAGGGTTGTTGGAGTGGGTCTCCCGTTCCCTTTCAGCAGCTTCCTTTTGCGACAGAACTTCTTCGCAAAAGGCAATACCGGCTCTCCAGGTATCCTCACTCCCAACCATAGCCTCAACTAAAGCTTGAAGTGAGAGAATATTTCCAACAATACTGGCGAGCTCCTGTCGTTGGACGGCCCAGGCTGGACAGTCTTCCAATGTATGCTGCGCCGTGTCTTCATTATGGTCACAATGGTGACAAGCAGATGTCGATTCCCTTCCAATTCGACACAAGTATTTCGAGAAACAACCGTGGCCCGAAAGTACCTGCGTCAATCGGAAGGTCATCGACCCATGCTCCCTTGTGAGCCATTCCTTCAGGACTGGCCTGATCGCCCCTATTGTCCTGAGACCAGCGCTTGGCTGCGCCAATCTCCTGAGCCATTCCTCTACGAGTACGTTATAGATTTCAAGTCTTTTTCCCTCTATCTCTCGTGGAGCAGGTCGCTGACCTTGCACTAATTCCTCTTCGCGCCAAATGTGGATTTCAGCGAGACCCCTTGCGTCTAGATCCCATGGCAATGAGCCCGCCAAAACGCACGCTGCTTCAAATGAGATAGTGCGGTATCCCCGAATGACTCTTATCGCCAACGCTCTCTGTGGTTGACGCAGTAGAGCGATGTTACGATTGTTAAGAGTCTCGGCCCACACAGGAGCCCCGTACATAGCCATGGAGCGGACGACTCCTAGATAGAGCCGCCGACAACCCACTTTAGCCCCTCTGATATTAGGCAGTAGTCCTCCAAGTGCTGCCGCTGTCCTCATAAGTTTAGGCACTAGGTGCCTAAAATGGGAATTGAAGTCCCATCGGCTGTCGAGGATGAGTCCCAAGTATTTCATCGTAGACTCGACACCGATGCGGACCCCGCCCACCACTATGTGAGATCCAACCGGGGGCTTATTCCGCGGCCCGTAGAAGTATAGGGCTTCGGACTTGTTTAGAGCCACTTCAAGCCCAAGTCGTTTAATCCTGTCGACCACTTGTGCCACACCCGCCGTAGCAAGAATTGCTGCCTCCCTGTGTGTTTTTCCTCTCGCAGTGACAAGAGTATCATCGGCATAACACGTGACTTGGATTCCTCTAATTAGGGAGCCCCGTAGCACCCAGTCATAACCAATATTCCACAGGAGCGGTCCAAGGACCGACCCCTGTGGAACACCGCACGACATTCTATGCTGACTCCAACCATCTTGCCCTTTAAACGATACAAATCGAGAAGCAAGGTAGTCTCCAATTATGTTACGTAAGTAACAGGGCACTCGATGGTATCTCAAAGCTTCTCTGATACAACTCCAGGGCAGAGTATTAAAAGCGTTGGCGATGTCTAGAGACACCGCCAAGACAACCTCTCCTTTAGACACTGCCTCCTCCGCCATCTCCTTAACTCGCAGGATGGCACCGACTGTCGATCTTCCCCTTCGAAAACCGAACTGATTATCATCCAGGTTCGGACCCAAGCAATTCATGTGTCCTATCAGGCGATCAGCAATTATACGCTCAAACAACTTACCAACCTCATCCAGAAGAACGATGGGGCGGTAAGCTGAAGGAGTGTCAGCGGGACGTCCTTCTTTCTTCAACAGTACCAGATTCCCTATCTTCCATTGCGTAGGAAATCGTCCCTGTTCCAAACAAGCGTCAAAAAGGCCGCGCAACCGAGGCCCCAAAGTCTTCATGGCTAGCACCCATGCTCGACCAGGGATGCCATCAGGGCCTGGGGCCGTGTTCTTAGCTCTGAGTCGCAGAACCGCTCCTCTCAGCTCGACCTCTTCCACTTCCGGTACATCGGCAATCACTTCAATCTCCTCGCTGGGCGGAGCCATGGCTGGAGGTGTGTGCTCATCTCTTGTGGGAAATAAGGCAGACACTACTCTATTCAAGAGCAGAGGCTCTAGACTCTGCGTCAGTGGTGGCGCCCACGGACGAAGTTTGCCCCTAACCATTCTGTAGGGTCTCCCCCACGGGTCTCGGTTAAGAGTCTCCATCAATTCGTCACGTGCTTGACTCTTCGCCTTGATGATGGCTAGCTGAAGGGATGCTTTTGCGTCTTTGTACGATGCGTAGAGTTGCACCTCTACATCTTGGTCCCGGCGTCGTCTTCGGCGGTGTCTAGTGTACAGACGTCTGGCCACAACACACGCTACTCGTAGCTCCATTAGCTCCGCCGACCACCAATAGACTTGGCGCTTGGCAGTGTGAGGTCCTACTCTGGGCATCGCCGCGTCACAGATGTGGGTCATTGCTTGCTGGAACCACTCTGCTTCCTCCTCGATGTTTATTTCCTCCTGACTATTCGGCGTGGAAGCCCAGTCTTGGACCAAGGAGGCCTCCTCCAGTAGATCTCGGTCCAAGCGCTTCAATGCCCATTTCGGACTGTCACCGCGTGTATTGACTCGCCTACTCGGAGGGACCGATAGTAAGGCGACCTCAAAACGGATGTAACGGTGGTCAGAGAGCGTTTCCAACTCCACCTCGACCTTCCAGTCACGAATCCGGCTCAAAAGGTTTGCGCTTGCAAAGGTTACGTCCACTATGGATCCGCCCTGCTGCCGCACACAAGTGAACTCCGATCCTCGATTCATGACTGAGAGACCGATGGTGAGAAGCCACTCCTCTAACGTGTCCCCGCGCACATTTGTAACAGGAGATCCCCAGGCCGCTGATTTGGCATTTAGGTCTCCTAATACGATAACCGGGATCGGGTGAGTTCGCCTGACCAGGGCCCCCACTTCGACGAGAAAACTCTCGAACTCAGCGAGAACCCTATTCGGCGAGAAATACACTGCCACCACCATCACTCCCCCCACAAGAGCCGCGACGAATCCCTTTCCCTTCGAGACTCTATCAAAAGCGGTATCTCGAGAAACTATACTTACGAGCCCTTCCATATCACTAACCCAGTTATCCCTGGGAGGGACAAAGTAAGGCTCGGAGAAGACTGCTATATCGATCAACCACTCCGCCATGCTCTGGGTCATAAGATCTTGAGCCCTGGCGGAGTGGTTGAGATTTCCCTGTAGAAATCGTAAGGCCATCCTAAACGACATCCATTTCTACCGCCTCATCCCCCTCCTGTGTCGAGGGGCAGCTGGAAGCTGTCATCGTTACAGCTGAAGAAATTGCAGCTTTCCCAGCCCGTCGTCTCCTTGTCTTAGGAGGGGCACAACCTTTTTTTTTTTTTTTTTTTTTTTGAAGGGGGGAAATGCCACGCATCCCCCTTCCGCCACGGGGGTGGCGAAAGGGGGTATGTGGGACTCTAACCCACTAAAACCCCCCTGGTTAACGTCGCCCGCCGTAGTGGGGCAAGATGGGGTCGCGTTAGCATTCACCATCTTACCCCGACGGGTGGCCCAGGAACCACCCGGGCCCCGGCCATGTGTGGGGCCGTGCAAGCCGGCGGAATCCCCCGATCACCGCCAGTGACCCCACACTCGCGCCCTGAAAAGGGCGCCCCCTCCAACTTACGCTGTCCCTCACTCCAAGCCTGACCGGTATGGGAAGCCCTGCCGGTATAGCCTCGAAGATCATTGGGACGCGCAAGCCCTCATCCGCGCCCTGAAAAGGGCGCCCCCTCCAACTTACGCTGTCCCTCACTCCAAGCCTGCCCGGTATGGGAAACCCTGCCGGTATAGCCTCGAAGATCATTGGGACGCGCAAGCCCTCATCCGCGCCCTGAAAAGGGCGCCCCCTCCAACTTACGCTGTCCCTCACTCCAAGCCTGACCGGTATGGGAAGCCCTGCCGGTATAGCCTCGAAGATCATTGGGACGCGCAAGACCTCATCCGCGCCCTGAAAAGGGCGCCCCCTCCAACTTACGCTGTCCCTCACTCCAAGCCTGACCGGTATGGGAAGCCCTGCCGGTATAGCCTCGAAGATCATTGGAACGCGCAAGACCTCATCCGCGCCCTGAAAAGGGCGCCCCCTCCAACTTACGCTGTCCCTCACTCCAAGCCTGACCGGTATGGGAAGCCCTGCCGGTATAGCCTCGAAGATCATTGGAACGCGCAAGCCGACCAGAACAGCAAAAGCCGTCCCGGCCTTCCCTTCACAGTGCGCCCTGAAAAGGGCACACTCCGTCAAACGGGCCCATAAAGGGCCACGCCGACCCCACGTCCGCGCCCTTAAAAGGGCGCCCCCTCCAACTTACGCTGTCCCTCACTCCAAGCCTGACCGGTATGGGAAGCCCTGCCGGTATAGCCTCGAAGATCATTGGGACGCGCAAGCCGACCAGAGCAGCAAAAGCCGCCCCGGCCCTCCCACGGTGCGCCCTGAAAAGGGCACACCCACCCCGCAAGACGGGACCACACCGGGCCCCGCCAAGCCCTCGTCCGCGCCCTAAAAAGGGCGCCCCCTCCCACCGGAGCAGCATACACCGCCCCGGCCCTCCCATGGTGCTCCTCCACGAGCCCACCATGCTGCCCCATCCGCTGTGCCCCATGCGGCTCATAGGGACACGCGAAGGGGCCCCCCCGGTCGGTCCATTAGTTACTCGACAATAAGATCCCACGTATGAGAAGTTATTGTCGAGCTTAAACGAGGCGCACCGTCCCATAGGCTTCTGTTCACCCCGGATCCGTCTGATCCATAAGTGACCAGAGCCCACAGGCACACGAGAAGGTTGACCGACATGGCACCCCTAGGAGGGGCACAACCTAACCTAACCTAACCTAACCTAACCTAACCTAACCTAACCTTTTTTTTTTTTTTTACGTGGGGAAATCCTCATGGATACCCTTTGCCCTGGGGAAGGCAAAGGGTTATGCCGGACTCTTACCGGCTAAAACCCCACGGTGTTCCAACTCACGCCAAAATCCGGGGGACGCGGGCACACCGAAGTATTCTTCCGCGACCCCAGTGGCGTCAGTCCACTTAAGTGGTCAACATCTCTTTATCAACATGCCTTCTAAGAGAGGCGCGCGCAGAACACGTGCGCCGCCATCTCGGGCCTATCTATGGCGGACTACGGACCTCCCCAAGCCCGTTGTCCATAGACCCTTTTTATGGGGGATGAAGGTCGGCATACGCCCTCCTTCTTCGCCCAGTTCTCCTGCGACGAGTCGGGAGAGTGGCTTCCGCCTCCCTGACCCTCTCCGCCGCTTCCTTCTGCAGCATCACTGCCTCGCAGAAGGTCAAAACCACCTTCCATGACCTTTCACTCTCGACCATAGCGCGAACTACGGCCGTGAGCGAGAGGTCGTGGCCCACCACGTCACTTAGGACACGGCGCTCTTCAGCCCAGGCGGGGCACAGCTCCAGCGTATGCTGCGCCGTCTCCTCGGGGCAACCATCGCAGTGGTGACACCTTGATGATGGTTCTCTTCCGATTCGGCACAGGTATTTCCCAAAACACCCATGTCCTGAAAGCACCTGTGCCAACCGGAAGGTAACGGTGCCATGCTCCCTATCTATCCAGTGCTGGAGCACCGGACGGACCGCCTCGACTGTTCGAATTCCGGCACTTGGCTGGTCCAGTCTCTCCTGCCACTTCTCTAGGAGAACTTCTCGAAGCTCCATCCTGTGCCCTTCTACCTCTCTCGGGGCCGGTCGTTCACCCTGAACTAACATTTCCTCGCGCCAGAAGTGTATAGAAGCGAGGGCTTCTGCGTCCAGGTCCCAGGGTGGTGACCCTGCCAGCAAACATGCCGCCTCAAAGGACACTGTGCGGTATCCCCGGATCACCCGTATGGCCATCGCTCTTTGCGGCTTCCGCAGCAGAATAATGTTCTGGCGGCTTAGGCCGCTAGCCCACACCGGAGCTCCATACAGCGCCATGGAGCGCACGACACCCATATAGAGTCGCCGGCAGCCCACGTTTGCTCCACCAAGGTTTGGCAGTAGTCCTCCGAGAGCGGCCGCCGCACGCATCAGTTTCGGCGCCAGGCGCTGAAAGTGAGCGTTGAAGTTCCATCGGCTATCGAGGACGAGTCCCAGATACTTCATCGTCGACTCGACACCGATGTGAACTCCACCCACCACAATGTGGGATCCTGCCGGCGGCGCTTTCCTCGGCCCGCGAAAACACAGAGCCTCAGATTTATTCAAGGCCACCTGAAGCCCCAATTGCCTTATTCTGGCAACCACCTGAGCCACACCTGCAGTGGCAAGAAGGGCTGCATCCCGGTAGCTCCTCCCACTTGCTGTGACCAAGGTATCATCAGCGTAGCAGGTCAACCTAATGCCAGGCAATGTGCTACCTCTCAACACCCAGTCGTAGCCGATGTTCCACAGGAGTGGTCCAAGGACCGATCCCTGTGGAACACCGCACGACATTCTGTACCGGCACAAGCTATCCCGCCCCCGACAAGTCACATACCTATCCGCAAAATAGTCAGAGACTATGCGACGTAGGTATCGGGGCACTTGGTGGTACCTGAGCGCTTCTTTGATGCAGCTCCAGGGTAAGGTGTTAAAGGCATTGGAGATGTCGAGAGACACCGCCAAAACCACCTCGCCTCGTGAGACTGCCTCTTCCGCCAGGGTCTTCACTCGTAAGATTGCGCCGATTGTCGACCGCCCCCTACGAAATCCAAACTGGTTATCGTCCAGATCAGGACCAACCGAGCTCAGGTGTCCAAGGAGGCGACCGGCAATGACCCTCTCAAGGAACTTCCCCACCTCATCCAGCAACACAATGGGTCGGTAGGCAGATGGGGAATCCGGCGGTCGTCCTTCCTTCCGTAGTAAGACTAGCCGGCCCGTCTTCCACCGCGTTGGGAACCGCCCTTGTTGGAGGCACGCCTCAAATAAGGTAAAGAGTCTGGGCCCCAAACCAGCCTTAAGGGCCAAAACCCAGGCACGACCAGGAATTCCATCGGGACCCGGGGCCGTATTTTTGGCTTGCAGCCGACGAACCGCAACCCTCATCTCCACCTCAGCCAATTCCGGCACTTCGGCTTCAGAGTCACTCTCCTCCGCATCTGGCGGTACCATCGACGGTGGTAAATGCTCTTCCCTATCAGGGAATAAAGCTGAAACTACCCCCTCTAGTAGCTGCGGCTCGAGAGTCTCAGTCAGTGGGGGGGCCCAGGGGCGGAGTTTCCCTCGCACCATCCTGTAAGGCCGGCCCCAGGGATCCCGGTTCAGGGTCGCCAGGAGCTCCTCCCTAGCCTGGGTTTTGGCTCTAGCAATGGCCAGCTGCAGGGTCTCCTTAGCCTCCTTATACGCAGCATACATCCGCGTTATCTGGACTTCATCACGATGTCTCCTTCTCCTTTGTCTGGTATATTGACGTCTGCTCATCACGCATGCAGAACGTAAAAGCGCGATCTCCGCTGACCACCAATATACCTGAAGTTTAGGAGCATGTGTTCCGATCCGGGGCATCGAAGCATCACAAATATGCGTCATAGCCCCTCGGAACCATTCGACTTCCTCATTTATATCGGCCTCTTCAGTATTACTTGGCGCTGAGACCCAGGCTTGAACGAGAGAAGCTTCCTCCAGTGCGTCTTTGTCTAGGCGCTTCAATGCCCATCGCAAGCTGTCCTCGTGGGGCAGAGTTCTTGCCGAAGCGTTAGGGGCAGTTGGCAGAGCGGAGACATCGAACCTGATGTACCGGTGGTCCGACAGCGTTTCCACATCCACCAACACTTTCCAGCCTTGAACCCGATGCACCAACTCCGGACTGGCGAGAGATAGATCCACAATGGACTCGCCTTGTGGTCGCACGCACGTGTTCACTGATCCCTGATTGAGCAGCGAGAGACCAGTCGACACAACCCACTCCTCCAGCGCCTCACCACGTGCGTTTGTAGCCGGCGACCCCCATACCGGAGACTTGGCATTAAAGTCTCCCAGAACGAGCACAGGGTTGAGATGACTTCGCCCGACTAGAGCCCCTACTTCCACGAGAAACAACTCGAACTCAGCAAGGACTCTGTTGGGCGAAAAATAGGCACCCACAACAAAAATGCCTCCGTGGAGTGCCGCCACGTATCCCCGACCTTTGATGACATTATCAAATGGAGGGGCGCCATTTCGGGAGACGATGGCCACTAGCTCATCCTCGTCTGCCACCCAGTGGTGCCCCGGAGGTATAAAATAGGGCTCCGCAACAACAGCAATATTTATCAACCACTCCGCCATGCTCTGGATCAAGAGATCCTGAGCCCTGGCAGAGTGGTTGATGTTCACCTGTAGGAACTGTAGGGCCATACTAATGCGTGTCCATTGGTACCTCCTCTTCCCTGGTGTTAGTGGGAGGGATGGCCCGCTGCGTGGGGGCTTTAGCCCCAATCGCCGCTTTCCCCTTCTTTTTGCTGCTTGATGGAGCTGCACATGCTTTACTGCCCATTCTATGCCCTGCAGGCTTCTTTGCAGCCGCACATAGTGAGCAGTGAGCAGCAGCAGCAGTGCACTCACTAGCTTTGTGTCCAGGCTGACCACAGCGGTAGCACTCAGTGCTGCGATCGACCTCCGCAGTACACTGGGCTCTAACATGTCCCCCTTCCAGGCACCTGAAGCATCGCATGACTCGCGGCTGCAGAACTCTAACCTGCGCCGCAACCCATCCCACGAGAAGTCGACCGCTGTCCGACAGTTTCCTGGCTGCTGTAACAGGACAACGCACCCAAACTGTGCCAAGCCCCGAAGAGTCCCGACGTATTTCACCGGGCTTCACTGCTTCTACTGGGCACCCACCAACTCGTGCGACTGCATTAGCAACTTCTTCAGTGCAGACAGAGTCATCCAGGCCAGAAATGCGAACTTCCGCGCACTTTATTGGCCTAGAGACTCTTATGTCTTCAGCCTTAAGGGACTCCCTCAATTTATCGGCTAGTTTGTCGGCCTTGTCCCCACTCGTCGCACCTGGCACCTCCAGTATGCGTGCTCCAGTAGCTGCTCGTCGGAAGCGGAGGGCTGAAATCCCAAGGCCAGACAAATCAATTTTCTCCTTGGCCTCGGCGAGCACCTTTCCATACGTAACACCTCTCTCCTCAGCTCCAGGTTGAAGTGTGACTACAACTGCCGCTGAGCGAGGTGGACGTAGCTTGGCCGGTTGCCTCGCTGGTTGCACTGTCGCCGCTTGCCTAGCTGGCTTTTTAACCAGTTGTGGCCGTTCGGGTTGGCTGCTCTGAACAGCGCCAGATTTCTTCTTGGAGCCTTTCTTCACGACCTTGGACCAACCTCTATCCATGGCCTCGGGTGTCGGTGGGAGAACCCGATGTTCCTTCAGGGAAGAATCCTCTTGAGCCCTGTTTACCCCTTTTTTGCCCTTTTGCGGTTTTGGTGCTACTTGGGCCCCCTCCTTGGTCTGAGCTGTTCTTGGAGCAGGCTCAACGACATTTTGCCCTTTAGCGTTATCCGCAGCGAGCGGTGGGCGAAGACGCTTTTCCGGCAGCAACCGATCCTCCAGCCCCTCGAGCCTCGCGTTCATCATGGCCCCACATTCGACCATAACTGCGCGAGCAATCTCATCGAGATTTGGGGCCGACGCTGGGGCAGGGTTTTGCTTTTGTGAGAGCAACCGCATTCGGGCCATCTCCCTGCGGACCTCTTCTAGCTCACCCGCAAGCCGTGCGTTGGCCGCCTCTAGTCTAGCGACCTCCTCCGTAATTGTACGGGACCGCATCTCTGCGAAGGAAACTTTAATTGTTTCCGCCGCCTCCTTCAGGGCTCGGACGTATGTCCCTTTCAAATTGCCAGATGTTGTGGCTACCTTTTGTACCGTCTCCACAGAATCCAGTACCAGCCTAACTAAGTCCATTGATCCTGGGTCATCCTCGACCAATTTCGCCACTGTCACGTCCGGAGATTTGCGGAAAAAGGCAGCTCTAGCCTCTCTTTTCCGCTTCGTTTCGGCCGCCAACTCTCTTTCGGCCTCCAACCGAAGTTCTGCGTTTTTGGCTGCATTCAAATCAGCCTTGGCCTTAGCCAAACCTACATACTTTCCAATAGTAGGGGGCCGACCTCGCCCCCTCGTTGTTGACGCCTTAGGCGGCGTAACATTGTCATCGCCATTATCCGAGCCAGCCTCGTCCCAAAGGCGCTTCCTCCAGAAACGGCCCCCCTCGGGCGAGAGGCCTCGAGAGGTCACCGTCCTGAGACTCACGTCCGAGTCTGTATCCGAGAGATTCGCCATTTTTGCCGAAGCAATAAACAGATCCTCCTCGCTACCTTTCGTCACATCACAGCGGGTAAGAACCACTCGCGGTTCCTTCGTCAAGTCCAAATGTACATTTAAATCGGTGTCCAAGTTCATGCCAAAATTGTCGTCGGTGTGAGAGCCGAGGCTCTCAAAGCGGTTGCTGCCCCCCCCAGAATACGAGGGGCTGCCTCCCGAAGGAGGGTGGGATTCTCCGCCAGCAGAGCTGACGGTACCCACCTGGGGTAGTAAGTTTTTATTGCAATCCGCCATAGTTTTGTTTTGTCAGTTTAAAGGCTCGACAGCCTGGGTTGGGTTGATGCTCTAGGGACTGCATTACCCCTGCAGCCATTCATCCTATCGCCGAGCATCGAAACTTAGGATTGGGGTCCGCCTCACGTTTCCGAAAAACGGAAACACGCCCTAACAAGGGCGCCCCCTCCAACTTGCGTTAGTCCCTCCCTCCAAGCCTGTCCGGTATGGGTAGCCCTGCCGGCATAGCCTTGGAGATCATTGGGAAACGCAAGCACACCAGAGCAGCCGAAGCCACCCCGGCCCTCCCATGGTGCTCCTCCTCGAGCCCACCATGTTCGCCCCTTCCACTGGGCCCTTCCCCTTTCCCCCCCAGTGTTTGGTCCGCGCCGGTAAACCGGTAACTCCTATTTACGGTACCTACCGGTAATGGTAGATATCATAAATAGAAGCCGTGCCCCTATCCGCCTCCCGGGGGACGCGCCACGTCGGAGTACACCTCTCCGCCCACTGGGACAACCCAGCAGGTCCGTGGAACCTAACCTAACCTAACCTAACCTAACCTAACCTAACCTAACCTAACCTAACCTAACCTAACCTAACCTAACCTAACCTAACCTAACCTAACCTAACCTAACCTAACCTAACCTAACCTAACCTAACCTAACCTAACCTTCTTCTTCTTCTTCTTCTTCTTCTTCTTCTTCTTCTTCTTCTTCTTCTTCTTCTTCTTCTTCTTCGTCTTCTTCTTCATCTTCTTCTTCTTCTTCTTCTTCTTCTTCTTCTTCTTCTTCTTCTTCTTCTTCTTCTTCTTCTTCTTCTTCTTCTTCTTCTTCTCATGATCTTTCTTTAAGTATACATATATATAGTTGTATAGTTGTATAGTTATAGTTGTGGTGGAAATACTGAGGAGTTCATTATTAAGCCAGGAAAGAAAGGCAAGAAAACAAGGCTGGTTATTCTTTTTAATAATTCATCCATACTTTTTGTTAGCATGTGGTAAAGCTAAAGACTTAAAACTAACGTTAGTGATACATAAAATAGCAATTTAAAAAAAAACCTACACTAGAAGTTTATTTGTTGAGTATGTAGGTTCATCCAACAGCACCTTGTTGGGCAATCTCACCTGTCTGATAACGTGTTCAGGATGCTGTTAGGCTGCCATGTACTTGCTTGTCAAAGTCAAAGTCAATAGGTTTTTATTCATTGAAATCACAAGGATCATATAGAAACGTCAACTTAAAAACTATACGTGAATCTAAAATGTTAAAGTGAATTTACGGCGGTTCCTCGCGCGCGACCAAGCATAGAAGAATCAGGCAACAAACTCTGCTTGGTTATTTTTTTGATGATCCTTCATTCAGCTTTAGTGTGGTGCCAATCGAACGTAAATGAACGAGACTCATTTATAGAAAAAAAAAGTACTAGTCAGAGACTTAAATAAAGTCTAAAAAGTATCAACCTAAGTTCTTATGACAACACACTATACGCTTTATAATAGTAATGCTTAACCTATTCTTAAAAAATATGATACCACAGATATACAATTCCACAATTAGATTAATTTCACACAAGCTAACGAGGGAGCGGAGCGACGACATCGGGCCATGCAGTTTTATCCTCAATATAGGCATTTAAGGTGTAATACGCCTTCTTTATTAGATTGTTCTTTATATAAGATTTAAATCTTCGAATAGGCAGCTCGGTTACATTTTCCGGAAGCTTATTATAGAAGCGTACAGAGTTTCCCATAAAAGATCCATTGGACTGTTCTGATCTAAATTTCGGGATGAGTAATTTATTTTTGTTTCTAGTATTAATGTTATGGACATCACCTTTTTTTATAAAACAAGCGCTATTTTATGCGTGTACATTAAGTTTTCATAAATATACTGTGAAGTTACTGTCATAATGTTTATTTCTCTGAATCGTTCTCTCAGAGAATCACGAGGCTTCATATTATAAATGGCACGTATTGCTCTTTTTTGTAACACAAAAATTGTTTGAATATCTGCTGCCTTCCCCCACAGTAAGATACCATATGACATGACACTATGAAAGTAGCTGAAGTATACTAACCTAGCTGTGGCTTCATCAGTAAGGTGTCTGATTGTTCTAACTGCATATGCAGCAGAACTAAGTCTACCTGCAAGTGCTTCTATTTGCGGACTCGATTGCAATTTTGAATCAATATGGAGTCCTAAAAATATAGTAGAATCTACTAGATCTAGTGTTTCTCCGTTTAATTTAATGTCGGTGTCATACTGAATTACATTAGGCAAAGTGAATTTCATACACTTAGTTTTTTTAGCATTCAGTAGAAGATTATTGACAGTAAACAAATCAAGAACTCTCTATAGAGATAAGTTTACATCGTCGTAATTAGCTTTAGATCTATCAACTTTGAATATTAATATAGAAGTATCATCAGCGAATAGAACTAAATTACATAAGTTTTCCACGAAAAAGGGAAGATCATTAACGTATACCAGAAACAAAAAAGGGCCATGTATCGAACCCTGCGGCACCCCCATGTCAATAGTAGATCCCAAAGACCTCTCACCACCGACCTCAACCCTTTGAACTCTATTGGATAAGTAAGACTGAACAAGATCCAGTGCTTTATTTCGAATGCCGTAATGATTCAATTTGGATATTAAAGTACCATGATTTACGCAATCCTTGGACAGATTGCAGAATACTCCGATAGCATTCTGCGCGTTCTCCCAGGCTTCCAATATGTGCTTTAAGAGCAAGGTTCCAGCATCGGTTGTAGATCGACCTTTGGTAAATCCAAACTGATTATTATGAAGTAGCCCATTATGGTTGAAGTGTGTCAATAGTTGAGAAAGAATAATTTTTTCAACGATTTTACTTAGCGCGGGCAATACAGAAATCGGTCTATAATTTGCTGGATCTCTAACATTTCCAGATTTGAACAAAGGAATTAATTTACTGTATTTCATAAGATCAGGAAATAGTCCTCCATCAACACAACTATTGAAAACATGGGCTAAACACGGAGCGATATCAATGATTATCGCACCTAGAACTTTTGTCGATATTCCCCATAGGTCTTCAGTATTCTTTATGTTTAGTGACTTAAATGTTTTTAGAATACTATCTGCATTAACGTATCCAAAGCCAAACACGACTTCACATTTTTCAACACTTGACTCTAATAAAGAAGTCGCTCTAGCGGCTGAAGAGTTTAACGCTTGGGTTACAATTTTAGGTACACTAGAGAAAAAAACTATCAAATGCATTTGCAATATCTATATTATTTGTCAGTATTTTATTTTCTTAGTTCAGATTTATCTCTTTAATCCGGATTTTAGATTTTCCTGTTTCATTATTTATCAGTTTCCAAGTAGCCTTAATTTTATTGGAAGATTTTGCAATTTTATTTCTTAAATGCATCGATTTTGCTGCACGACAAACTTTTTTGAAAGTTTTGGAATAATTCTTTACGTAAAAGATAAACGTAGGATCGTGTAGCATCGACTCCCTCCTAGTTGCGTATAGATCATATAATTTATTCCTACTTTTATAAATACCTGATGTAGCCCATTCAGCAAATCCAACACGTGCTTTAGTTTTACAAGTTTTTAAATTAAAAATATTACTGTGTGCCTTATTGATAACATTTTGTCAAAATAGTAAAAATTTCATTAGGGTCATCCATGCATGGAACTAGAAACATTTGAGATTTAATGCTGGCCTGGAATTTCTTAATACGGCTCTCAGTGATAGGCCGGTAAGTGAATTCTTGGGGCTCATTTTCTAAGTTACAAGTAAATAAGGCACTGTGACCATAATGATCTGAACTAAAACGTTTATTACTGATTTACTAATTGGAATATTACTGCAATAAATATTATCTAAACAGGTGGCGGAAGTCAGCGTCACCCTTGCGCAACGATGCACATCGTTTGCGTATTATGGCATGAAAGCCATCCACTCTTTCTTCCGCAAACTTATGTTTGAGGCACTGCAAAAACGAGGCCGTCCCATCAGCACCCTGAACGCGTTATTATACTGAACCCGTAAGGCATTATATGCTTTCTGTGTATAACTGGTCCAAAGGCTCCAAGTGTAAAAGGACTGACAATATGCTCTAAACAGCGTTACCTTCACTTGCTTAGTACACATTGCAAACCTCCGGGCCAGCATATTAACGCGAACACACAATGCCCTACGTTCTCTTTCCAGGTCAAGATCATCCCTCAGGTTGTCGGTGACCCGATGACCCAGATATTTAAATCGTGAAGTGATGTTCAAAGAATTACCGTTAATCGTCACAGGTGGTACGTGACAATATGTTTTACTCCCTGATTTGAATAGCATCAACTCGCACTTTTTATCATTGTACCGGAGTCCATGGGCCACCGCATAGGACTCGCATACACCCATCATTTTCCTAAGAGCACTGATCGAGGGACTCAACAACACCATGTCGTCAGCGTAACTGATGTTATTTGCACTAAGCCCATCTATGTGACATCCAACGTTGGTGCTGTTGAGTTCCCGGATCAGCTGATTCATATACAGATTAAAGAGGCTGGCTGAGGATACGCCACCCTGCCTTACGCCACATTCGGATTTGTATGCCTCTGATATCTTATCAGCCCACCGAACGTAGTTGATCTGATTGCTGTACCAGTATTGAAACAAGTTTGTCAGCTGTCGCGGTAAATCAGTATCACTTCTGAGCTTCTTCCATGAGACATCATCGGTCACAAGATCGAAAGCCTTCGATAAATCCAAGAAACATGCATAAATAGGCGTGTTTCTACTAGTGTAATACTGGACAGTCTGCTTGAGACACAGAATGGCTCTTTCCGTGGACAGGCCGGGTCTAAATCCGAATTGTGCATCGTGCAGGTGTAAATGTTTCCGCAAGTGTCGATCAAGCAGACTATCCAGCACTTTGGCTATAATAGTGGCGAGTGAAATAGGTGTATAGTTGCTGGGGTCAGAGCCATCTCCAGTTTTATTTTTAACAATTGGTACTACAAGTGATTTCATCAAGCTGTCAGGGAGGTATGAATGAGAAATACAGCAGCTGAAAAACATGGCTAATACCCAATGCAAAGTACACCAGCATACCGCAGATGCTCAATGCTAAGACTATCGTGACCCGGAGACTTCCCTTTTTTCATATTATTGATTATACAAGCCACATCCTTGGCTGAAATACGGATACGCTCCTCCGGGCCAGGCTCCTCAACACTGGCAATCTCTGCTGATGAGGTACTTAAGGGTGACTCTACCTTAAAGTGTCTTTTGAATAGGTTAGCTATGTCAGTGGGATCACTTAAATCATCCACATTCATAGGTCGACTATATTTAGGATTTAATTTATTTGTATTCTTCCAAAATTGGCTGAAATTTTTATTTGAAATATTTGATCCTAACATGTCCATTTTAATTTTTTGCTCATTGAATTGACACCATTTTAAGTTTGATTTAATTATTTTTCTCTTTTCATGCATATCCTGATAAATAAAAACGGTACAAGGCTTGCCATATAAGACCCACATCTGAAAAGAACGCCGAGCCTCCTACAAGTGCCTACAAGTGGCAACAGCGAGTTTATCTTTATTTCTAGTATTAACATTGTGATTATCGCTTTTTTTCTTAAACAAATATTTTTTTTTTGTGAAGTAACAGCTTCCTTCAATGAATAATTAGATAGACACCCTTCCCATGAGATCTCAATCAGAGATGCTTTAATTTTATCATAATTTCCGCATTCATTATTTTTTTTTCCTAGGTTTTGGAAAAAAAATACTCGGTGAGGTATAATACTCGTATTATTAGACTGCAGCCAAAAAAAAAAAAAAAATGATAATCATCCTCACCAGAGTACCAACTAATGGGGTAATTGCAGGCAGTCACATTAAAGTCGTGAACTCAGGCCTGAGAAGTCACAGTTCACAGGATTATGAAGAAATTAGCGCTTCAATAATTCCAAAATAAGCATGAATGTGAATCATATTCATGATAATTTAGTTACGAGCTCATATTCCTCCGAGCAGTCGGTCGAGGCGAGAGGGAGAGAGAGAGAGAGAGAGAGAGAGAGAGAGCGAAGGAGAGAGAGGGGGAGAGGGAGCGGTGCTCCATTCAATACTAAAAGCTTTTAAAGTCGGCGCGGCTGATTCTTTGTTCGAACCCAATTATTGTTCATTCGTTCACTTTTTATCTCGCCAATAAAAGTGAATTCTTTTCGCTAATTCGATAAACTCCGAGGCCTTTTACGTTCCTTTAAAATCCACCCGCTCACTGCTAGCGGTTCCGAGAGCCGAGATCATGTACCTACCTACCTACTTACTGTCGATGCTTCCACTTCTCAAGTCGCGTCTCCTTCCAGGAGATTCGTGATGCCTGTTAAAGTTATTTTTTAAAATATTTACGTATTTCGTGACGTGTGGCGTTAAACATATCTAAACCTTCCTGCCTGGAAGTCATCGTATACAGATTTATTGCAAGAGAACCGAATCTCAATCCGATACAATAGAATCCCTAATCTAGAAAAGCTGAAGAAAATAACTGAATCAAAATGATGAACAGTGAACGATGAACATGAACGACGAACAGTGAACGATGAACATGAACGACGAACAGTGAACATGTCTCAACTGAATGAAGGAGGTGAGTCCCTGTATTGTACGTCCATGTAATGCACAACCCTGGAAAGTACAGCCAGTATTACAAACCATTGGTTTCAAATACTTGGTTTGTAATACTGGGCGTGCATTCCCTACACGTATTGAACTTGCACGGCCAGTTTTGTACAACCCTGGAATGTACAGCCATGGAATACGAACCAATTTCATGCTCTGTTTTCATGTGCGAGTGCTATCAAGGGGCAAGTGCTGTGTTGCCATAGTATTTTACGCTATTAGTAAATGAATGTAGATGTAGTAAGTAGATTAGTTATTTATGTCGGGTTTTTGCAGATGAACTAACCGGTTGGTTTTATTTATTTGAACCCAAGTTTGTTGGATAAAGTTCGGATAGCAATCCTCCTTTTCTGAGTGGTAATAAAAAAAAACCTAATAACCTAACCAATCCAAGACGGATTTGCTTAGGAAGGATTTCTCAGGCCAACATTAAGTTATTGTTTACATTATTAAGAGTTGCCATTGATATGGCAACTCTTAGTTGAACATATTAAAACTTGCTCAGTGCAAACGAGGCTCGTTCTCGTCATGCGACTTATTCGCATCGACCAATGAGAGCTCACGGATATGACGAACTCGCGACCAATGAGCGTCGAGAATATTGGTTTGTAATCCGGGGTGTACATTCCAGGGGTGTGCAATACCGTCATGTGTTTAGTTTGTACGGAGCGTATTGTACGACCATGGAAAGCACACCCAGATAATTCAAACCAAATGGTTTGTAATACTGGCTGTACTTTCCAGGGGTGTCCATTCCATGGTTGTGCTTTGCATGGACGTACAATACGGTCTCCCAAGGAGGTAACCTCCTTGGGAGACCGTATTGTAAAACATTTAATGTTTTGAAGTTGAATAAAGTTTTTAATGTAATGCAGATTGCGATAAAACCTATCTCAGATGATTTCATGGACCGTTTCCGAGAAAAATATGGTAAGTATCAGACGAACACACAAACAAACAACAGTGAAGAACCTCTCACTCCGGAGACACAACAATCGCAGGCTTTGAATATCTACATCAACAACCAACACACCTCCCTAACGCTGATCGGCGACTGCCGACTGCTGCCGGAACTAATCTAACACCAATATTCGTTCGGCCGAAGGGGGGGGGGGGGGAGAGGGGGTGTGGAGGAGTGGGTGGGGGGGAGGCGAGGGTCATTCCGTAAAACTACTTTGACTATAATGCTTCCATCAGATGCGATTTCCCTGGTTTGATTGTCGCTCCGTGAAGATGATTCGCTCGTAAAAAGCTCTTTTTATCGCCGTCGATCTGAGAACTGGAACTTTCCTCATCGAAATATATTTCTCGGGCATCGTCGTGTCCCTCCTTACTACAGTACGTAACGAACACCCGGTCCGATCCTATTCCTATTTCAATAATCTAAAAACAAATATGTTAAAGAAATCAAAAGATATTTATTTACATGTCGTCTTAAACAATGGTGGGACATGTTAAAGTTCCACTCTGCTTCTCTGCTCTGCTTTCACATCATCTTCATCAACACTCGCCATCTCTTTCACTCATGTGACATTTTCATTTGTATTTTGGCCAATATGAAACAAAAAAAAAACGTAAAGCAAAATATATACGTAATGGCGTATCGATATCTAATAATAAGTTATCTTTCAGATCGCACGGGGTTTATTGTGTATATAAACCCCCCCCTATATATAATATTATGTAATATTATGTAATACTGTGTAATAGGCAGATGTCATGATTGCTTTGCTCCGATAAAGACGACGTTGAACTGCCATGAACCAAGTCACGAAGGATCAACGAACACTTACTCTGCGATCAAATAATAAGGCATTCATTTACTCTCACAAAGGTATTTGTAAGGCCTTTTTTGTTTTAAACTTATTTAACAGGTTATAGAATAAAGTTATATCTCAACGATATCGCAGAGAATTGCTCGATCTCTTTCAAGATTTCTTTTTTTAGGTTAGTGAATGTATGTGTTTCCAAAAACACAAAGTGTATCTGAAACGCGGGCGGAGAGAGCGGCCCGCGGCGAGCCACGTGACGTCACGACGACGCGGCGACGTGACGAGACGTGACGACGACGTGACAAGGTCGCACTCGGCTCGGAATGTGACAGCTTTGAGATACCGAAACGGACCTCCATGTATTTTTATTTGAAGCAACCCAACCTTGTCGGAACAGTCGTTTCCAACGAACTCTCGCAGGTCGTGGGTTCGAAGCCGGTCATGCACTAATGCATATTTTCACTCGAAAAATGTATGTGCAACGTAAAACACGAGCTCGAAACGGTGAAGGAAAACATCGCGAGGAAACCGGCGTGCCCTTAAACCAGCGTTCCAATAAGCGACGATCGGCAACGATGGATTGCAAACGCATATTAGATTTTCTTATTGTCCCCCCATTTCACACTTGATTTCATAGCACATCTACTATCGAATCAAAGATGGCGTACATCAATTTTATGTTCAAAGTTCGTTAATAACCCGAAAAAACTTCCCACTGTCTCCAGATAGGGGGAAGATCGGGGGACAGCGGGAATAACCTAAAATTACACAGTGCGTCATGTGCCAAATGTAATGTTCGGACGTACCTCTGTCTACCACCGTCTTATTATCCTTAAAATAATGAATTTGTATCAGTTATGTGTGAGGGTCGGTAACGCGCTAGAGACCGCTTACCGGCTGGCGGGCGGCCGTATGCTCGTATGCCAATATACTTCTATCAAAAACTCAGCATTATTTATTTATTTACTTGGTTAATTCGAGAAGATATCGCGCAGCATACGCACAGAAAAGCAGACGAATCGAGAACCTTCTGTTTTTTTTTAAATCGGTCGAGAACAGAACGTAAGTTTTGAAGATGTCGTCGAACCTGCATGCGTGAACAGAACAGACTACAGATAGGAAACATTTCCACATTATTGCAAATGGCAATTTCCTTATATTCTTAGAGGCAATGTTCTCTCTGTAAAGTAAGTCGAGCGACACTCTGAAGAATGCACGCGACGCGACGCAGCGCGAGCCGGCTCATATCAACAACCGGACTGAAGAGTTACCGTTTATGTTTCTGATACCTAAGATGAGAACTTTTTTTTTAGCGATTTGTTTAATTCTTTGGCTAATACTCTTCTCGATAGATTGGTTCCTCTAAATAAGTGAACCTTGATGAGTAACCTTGTTCGATCGGTACCACACTATAGTCGAATGAAGGATTACGAAAAAATCAAGCAGAGTTTGTCGCCTGATTCTTCTAGGCTCGGTCACCGCGAGAGAACACCATAAATTCACTTTAAATATTTAAATTCATGTAGTTTTCGAGCTGACGTTTCGATATGATCCTTGTGATCTCGATGAATAATACCGGTCGACTTTGACTTTGAACTTGTTAAATAATGCAAGAATAAGTGGGATCAAATTATTAATGATAGTTAGAATAGTTTAAAAAAACGTCTCCATCCATCACTAGCCTGTATGCGAGCGAGGGCTTCTCTCCTGTTCTTTGGATCGGTCACTCCTCGTAAGTCAGATTCCAAATACATAGTTTCCTCGACGTTAACTTTTTAGAGTCCGGAAGTTGGTTGGTCCGCGAGTGTAGCTCACATTTTATACTGTCAACGGTTTCTGCATTCTTATCTGAGAATTATCATTATTGTCTAATGCAAAAAGTTATTTATATGAAACTATTACATGTGAATACTTTTGTATACATTAATATAATTCGCATAATAACTATTGGATAAGTCTATCAATCTGATGATGTAGGGACCTTGTGAAGTATCTGTAGGGCGCGGCGACGGCGGTTCTTCCGTCTCGTCCGCATGCAGCGTGTATTCTTCCGTCTCGTCCGCATGCAGCGTGTATTCTTCCGTCTCGTCCGCATGCAGCGTGTATTCTTCCGTTTCGTCCGCATGCAGCGTGTATTCTTCCGTCTCGTCCGCATGCAGCGTGTATTCTTCCGTTTCGTCCGCATGCAGCGTGTATTCTTCCGTTTCGTCCGCATGCAGCGTGTATTCTTCCGTCTCGTCCGCATGCAGCGTGTATTCTTCCGTCTCGTCCGCATGCAGCGTGTATTCTTCCGTCTCGTCCGCATGCAGCGTGTATTCTTCCGTCTCGTCCGCATGCAGCGTGTATTCTTCCGTCTCGTCCGCATGCAGCGCGTATTCTTCCGTCTCGTCCGCATGCAGCGTGTATTCTTCCGTTTCGTCCGCATGCAGCGTGTATTCTTCCGTTTCGTCCGCATGCAGCGTGTATTCTTCCGTCTCGTCCGCATGCAGCGTGTATTCTTCCGTCTCGTCCGCATGCAGCGTGTATTCTTCCGTCTCGTCCGCATGCAGCGTGTATTCTTCCGTCTCGTCCGCATGCAGCGTGTATTCTTCCGTCTCGTCCGCATGCAGCGTGTATTCTTCCGTCTCGTCCGCATGCAGCGTGTATTCTTCCGTCTCGTCCGCATGCAGCGTGTATTCTTCCGTCTCGTCCGCATGCAGCGTGTATTCTTCCGTCTCGTCCGCATGCAGCGTGTGTTCTCCTGAGCGGCTCCACCGTCGTGTACCAAACGCCATAAAACAAGCCGTAAACATAAAATGTTCCCATTTTTATGTCCCCGAATCAAATGAGCGACGACAGATTAAACATCAACAGCCGAGAATCCACTTGACACCGGATCCTGGAAATGTTTTAACAAAAAAGATTCCACTCTTAGTTATTTTCAGCATAATTGAATCAGCGTAAGTAGGTACCTAGGAGTATGTAACTAGGGATACTTTAGCTTATTCGAACGAGCGGTCTTTTTCCAGGCGATAAAGCTGGCGATCCTCTCGACCCCCGAACTGAGGACATTACTCATCTAGTTTTCGGGACACAAAATATCATCTGTGTACCTCTCAAATACATAGACATAATCAGATTGAGCTAAAAAGCTGAATTTAGAGTGTAACTTCCTTTTATTGAAAATTCAACACCTAAACGGAACAAAAAAAAAATTCTTATATATTTTTCTACAAAACTACCATCAAACTGAGGGTGCAATGCGGTGTTAAAATGTATATGAACACCAAAGGTGGACTTTCAAGGGGGAAAAGTTAAAAAAACATTTTTTAGATTCTAGTTTCCCCCTTAAGGACGATTATTAGGGGGGGCATCTAGACTGTTTTTTTGTTGTTGCCATCAACAAAATAACATTTTTTATATATGCTAATACGAAATACAAGGCGATAGAATCTGACCTCACTTCTTTCAAAATCAAAATCAAAATATTTTATTCAAAATGACAAGTTACGTAACATACCTGAATGGTTTGGGATCTCTTTAGTTAAGTTTAAATAAACCTGTAAAGTCCTCTCTTTTCTGAGGTTCTTACACGATCACATAATCTACTATGATTATACAGAACTATAGTCAAAACTAACTGTGAGGTGCAAGGATGCAAAGAGCGCCAACTTATAAGAAATAAGAATTAAGACTAAATGTAACATTTTTGTTTGTAACGTTGCGCAATTTTTTTTTGGTTGGTTTTCTTAAAAAAAAAAAACAGATAAGCCAAATAATACCTATAGGATATTATGATTCTACGTATTAAGCTATTTGAAATAGTCGTATAACTTGCGACGGTTGCTCCATGAAAGAAGCGTCCACAATCTGATATCAATGAATTTGGCTTATTACCAGATTCCAGCTAATTGTTTCTGTTGACTGCTGGATAACATCTGACCTCGTGATAAGGTGAATATTGGATAGTTTATGTACTGCGCCAGGGAGAACAGTACATTATTTACTGCGCCAGGGAGAACAGTACATTATTTACTGCGCCAGGGAGAACAGTACATTATTTACTGCGCCAGGGAGAACAGTACATTATTTCTGAGGCCGCGAAATAGGCGATTGCCTTTTGCCGCCTTCTCAAAAAAAAAAGCAAGAAAATTACGTCTTTTTATTTTGACTTCGCTAGAAGCAGGTTTTTCATCGGCTTCGGACCTTAGATCTCGTAAAGTGCGGTCAGATATCCACTTCGGACCTCATTTTTATTTGTTTTTTTTTTATGAAAATAACACAATCGAGAAGACGTTTTTCCAAAAAATCCTGTGCAGAAAGGTAAAGGCGTCTGCATGCAGTAAACGCAACCTATCCGTACCAAGCTGGATGAAAGAGATCCTTATTTAAATGTGGGAAATAAATAAAAAGTTTTATCGTAGTCAATGTATTTCCATATAGGTAGCACTTCTGGCGAGTTTTCTGTACAAAATTTAAAATTGATGCTGTATACGTAAACATGATACTTTGCGTGATTTATTTCGAAAGTAACGACAATATTTAGGCGATGTTTGAGAAAATATATTTTACACTCTAACGTCAGGTCTGATCTCCCCATCCGGAGAAATAATGCATTGAAAATAATGTAATCCCCCATTAGTTCAGAGTAAATTAACAAAATTGCCTTTGTATAATATAATTCAAAAATGAGGAAAGGCAAAACGTTCTTGGTCTGTGCGCGCGCACCGGTCTCGGAGCGCTACGGTAGGTGCTACGCGAGCGCTACGCGGGTGCTACGAGGCTGCTACGCGGCAGTGTGTCTCCGCTGTCGGCAGCGGGCGTACGTCTCCCGCTCCCCCCGCCCCGCGTGTCCCGCGTCCCCCGCGCCCCCCCGCGCGCCCCCCGCTCCCCGCGATCGCGCGTCGCTGCTTCGAGACGGGTGAATACTTTTAAAAAGTGCTTCGGAAATTTTGGGTGAAATTGAAAGTGGTCGTTTCGTATGTTGCGTGATTGATATTGCACAGTGTATGTGTGCATGTGTGGGGTTGTGTTTGTTTGTGTGTGTGCGCGGCTTTGGCAGTCTCTATGTAAGTGATTTTATTGAATGAAAACTTAATGTTATATTTTATTTTTATGAGTAGGTAGCGACCGCGGCGGCCTCGTCCGTTTATAAAGTTGATGATTTTTTTTTTACTTTTTAAAAGTTTCCAAAACCAATTCTTCAATTTTAGCAAACTTATTTGTTCCACTTGAAATGGTTTTTTAGGGGATTTTTTTATTAAGAGCCGCTTTAAAAAATATTTATAAGAATAATTTGCTGAAATAACAAATGATCTTCTTGATTAAATCCGCCTACAATGATCCTCAGAGACAGACTCACGCGTATCTTACGCCATAGATATAAAAGAAATAATATGATTAAGATACACTTTAGTCTTTGCCTAACTTTAGTTCAATCGAAAAAACAATAATCTCTCTGATCGATGCAAGTGATCTTCTAATATGCATATAATACTCGCTTAGAAATATATTTTTTTTAAATCTTAAAATGATTGAACGATTTTAAACGATTGAACTGTGAGTACTTATAAATATGTATAATTATGTTTTATAAGAAATTTAGTTTAGTTTCATAAATGACAGATAATTAATGAATTAGTCAAAGCTTATGGATATTATCAGCTAGTTATTCACTCACATCACATGGATCATTACAATCTAGAATTCTATTTTATAACAAACTCTCAGAAGATGTACAACTACTTATAGTATATAGAGATAGTATATAGAGATAGTATATAGAGATAGTATATAGAGAGAGTGGATACCCGGCTGCTCTCCGCAGAGCTGCATTAACTAGGAAGTTTATTATTAGTATAAAAATGGTTAGATTTCATTGAATTCACTAACATAGTTATAGATACCTCAATTATGTGATACTAACTCGATATAGATCTTGGCCTGAAAGAAAAATGAATTACATTGTATTTTCATCAAAAAATATAGAAATAATAGATAGATAGATAGTTAAAAGACTTTATTTGCAACTTCAGACACACACACATACAAATTACAACAATTATACAGTACACAAACAAACAAACAATAATAATGTACAGTTAACTATCATCAATAATATAATTAAAATCTAGGTAGGATGTGTTTGTGCGCTGCAGTAGGTATGTCAGAAAGGGCTCGGCTCAGCGTCATTTCAAAATGCTTTCTATCGGATTATTAAAATGTTTAAAAAAATCGGATAGAATTTGCTCCAACTCGATGGAAAGTGTACAGCTATCGCTTATAGCTATTGTTTTGTAAAAAGATCATTATGAAGCCTTGTTTGTTGGCTTTCGTCCCCGGCTTCGTCCCTGGCTTCGTCCCCGCTTTCGTCCCTGGCTTCGTCCCCGGCTTCGTTCTCGGCTTCGTCCCCGGCTTCGTCCCCGGCTTCGTCCCCGGCTTCGTCCCTGGCTTCGTCCCCGCTTTCGTCCCTGGCTTCGTCCCCGGCTTCGTTCTCGGCTTCGTCCCCGGCTTCGTTCCCGGCTTCGTCCCCGGATTCGTTCCCGGTTTCGTCCCTGGCTTCGTCCTTGACTTCGTTCCCGCTTTCGTCTCTGGCTTCGTACCTGGCTTCGTCCCCGGCTTCATCCCCGGCTTCGTCCCTGGCTTCGCCCTGGCTTCGTCCCTGGCTCGGTCGCGAAGGAACAGACAGTTGGTGAAATTTACGATACAAAGTGATCCTTGTGATTTAATGAATAAATTAATGTTGACTTTTATTTGACTTTTCTCGTGTCGAAGCCTGGAAGAATATTCATAAGTTGAACTTGGATCTAATGTAAAGATAACCTTTGCGCAACGAAAATGATTTTTCCATTTCGATATCAGTTCGATTGTACCGAGCCCGACATGTTGCGTCCCGCTACTCTGCTCACATCGCAGTACAGACGATCGACGCGCATCTGCCTTCCGAGATAATGCCACCTGATGACGTTTCCGTCGTAAATAAGATTCAGTTATCTCCTTATTCTATTTAGGGTTCCGTACGCAAAGGTTGCCGAAGGAACCCTGTCGCGAAGTCTACCGCGTCCATCTATCTGCCTGTCCGTCATGATTGAAATGTTCGTAATAAATACTTTGTATGCTCTCTATCGAGGCAACTGAAAAATGTATAAAATCAAAACACATGGGACGGTTGACCGATATTAAAAGAATGCCACTATCAGTCAGAGAGCGGAACACTAATGTTACAAAGAGGTAAAATTTGTATGTTGAGGAGGTGATCTCTGAAACGACTGATCCGATTTCAAAAAATATATTACCATTATTTAGGATAGATTTTCAGAGTGGACATAAAGCTAGTCTATTTTCAATTTGTAACGTTGAACTGAAAACTAAAATTGGTTCGGTGGCTCTAGGAGATATGAGTCAAGTACGGGACCCTAGCATATCGTGTCTCGACACGACTCGGGCGGTGTAAGTATCGGTGAAATAGAATGAGCGGTAATTAGTCCGCGGGAGGGAGCGCGGTGGCTCTCACTCGACCTCCATCACGTTTTCTTTATCGTCGGCGGACATTCAATTTAAATGAAGGAAAATTTAATAAAAAAAATACTTAACGGTAGTCTATTTGGCATGGAACTTGTTATTCTAGTAAAACTTGAAACTTTTGTCTCAATAGCAGTGTCTCAGAGCGTCACCGAAACAACCAATATTCAAGCAAAATCAATAGCAGTGTCTCAGAGCGTCACCGAAACAACCAATATTCAAGCAAAATCAATAGCAGTGTCTCAGAGCGTCACCGAAACAACCAATATTCAAGCAAAATCAATAGCAGTGTCTCAGAGCGTCACCGAAACAACCAATATTCAAGCAAAATCAATAGCAGTGTCTCAGAGCGTCACCGAAACAACCAATATTCAAGCAAAATCAATAGCAGTGTCTCAGAGCGTCACCGAAACAACCAATATTCAAGCAAAATCAATAGCAGTGTCTCAGAGCGTCACCGAAACAACCAATATTCAAGCAAAATCAATAGCAGTGTCTCAGAGCGTCACCGAAACAACCAATATTCAAGCAAAATCAATAGCAGTGTCTCAGAGCGTCACCGAAACAACCAATATTCAAGCAAAATCAATAGCAGTGTCTCAGAGCGTCACCGAAACAACCAATATTCAAGCAAAATCAATAGCAGTGTCTCAGAGCGTCACCGAAACAACCAATATTCAAGCAAAATCAATAGCAGTGTCTCAGAGCGTCACCGAAACAACCAATATTCAAGCAAAATCAATAGCAGTGTCTCAGAGCGTCACCGAAACAACCAATATTCAAGCAAAATCGTGATATCGCGTAGATGTTCTATGTACTAAGAATGATATTTAGCTGTTTCTGTTTGTTCCACCGATCGATGGCGATCATCAAATTATTCAATTACTCACACTTTTTGTTTGAAATTTTTATGATGCCAACTGCGGTACCTATAACAAGGATAAATAACTTATAATGGTTTAATCTGTTTCGGTTGTCTGGATGAGATCGCTTCGAAGCGATAAGACCATCCATTGTACTTTTATTTATATTAAGTTTTTGTTTATTTTGTTATTTTGTGGTGAACGATAAGATATTTTCATTCATTCATTATTCTGTTTATGAGTATAAGAGTTGCTGTGACTTAACTTTTCAACCGACTTCAAAAAAGGAGGAGGTACGTAATTCGTCTGTATATTTTTTTATGTGTATGTTAAGCGATATCTTCGCCAAATGTGAACGAATTTTAATATTTTTTTTCTTGATTGGTAGGGTATAATTACTTCTAGAATGGCCCATAATTATAAATCTTTTAAATAAATCCCACCTTAAAAGGTGGGTCAGTATAAACTGGGGGATGACATTTCATATTGGACTTTTTATGAATTTCCCGTTATTTGGAGGCTATTTTAAATTGATTTATATTTAATTTCGTCACCCGTCATCTTCACCCATTCACAAGAATGGGCTCCTTGAACATTATTTTGTTTTTTCGGATTAAAAATTACGACGAAGCATATATTTTGTTATTCAGTTAAAATGAGCTTGACTCGTAAACATAAAAAAATAACGGTTAAAACGATAGAACTCTACATATAAACGCTATCTATGTACCTACCATGTGAAAGCAATAAAATGTATTGAGTATTGAGTCATCACAACAAATTAGATAAAAATGTATGTACATAATCAGATAGTGCAAGAAGGGATAGTCAACAATAATGTACATCATCAGATAGTGCAAGAAGGGATAGTCAACAATATGTACATCATCAGATAGTGCAAGAAGGGATAGTCAACAATAATGTACATCATCAGATAGTGCAAGAAGGGATAGTCAACAATATGTACATCATCAGATAGTGCAAGAAGGGATAGTCAACAATAATGTACATCATCAGATAGTGCAAGAAGGGATAGTCAACAATATGTACATCATCAGATAGTGCAAGAAGGGATAGTCAACAATAATGTACATCATCAGATAGTGCAAGAAGGGATAGTCAACAATATGTACATCATCAGATAGTGCAAGAAGGGATAGTTAACAATATGTATATCATGAGATAGTGCAAGAAGGGATAGTTAACAATATGTATATCATGAGATAGTGCAAGAAGGGATAGTCAACAATATGTACATCATCAGATAGTGTAAGGAGGGAGTGTCAACAATATGTACATCATCAGATAGTGTAAGGAGGGAGTGTCAACAATATGTACATCATCAGATAGTGTAAGGAGGGAGTGTCAACAATATGTTTGACGGAGCAGGAGATCCAAGGTGTTTTTTAAAAAGTGTGACATCAGCATTGCTGACGCAATATATATTTGAATGTATGTATTTAAGTATAAATTATTTTCATTCATGTATGTAGTTTACTTCTATTTTAAGTAGCTATTTTTTTAATTTATACATATTATATTATACCTCTACATAGGCTACGGTAACCGCTGACCAACAGGTGAGCCGTCAGATTGATTGCTTCTTTAGTAAATGAAAATACTCACTTGAAAATGATGCAAAATGATTCGAATAATATATATTTGCCAAAATAATATTGACTAAGGAAAGGAGAATGATAAATGTGAAAATGTTAAGAAAACTCGAAAGAAAGGAAAAACAGTGTCATTGAAATTGTGATATCTTCACAAAGCATACAAACGATTGTTCAGAATAAGGACCCGGTCAAACTGACGCGGTGGCGGGGGCGGTGGCGAGGGCGGTGGCGAGAGCGGTGGCGGGGGCGATCAATACATTCACGCGAACTTTCACAACCACTTGACGACCTCGATGGTGTGGCGGGCGAGTAGCCGGCTGCGACGCAAGAGGTGCCAGTTCCATTCTCAGTACGGGATAAATGTTTACATGTTCTTCAGATATTTGTTCCGGGTTTGGGCTTTGTGGTACCAAGATACTCCTAGTTCCTGATACCCACGACACAGGGAATCTCAGTGGGAATCTCGACACAGGGCTCAGATGTGTTTGTTGGACGTTTATTTATTTATTACTAAGTTCCCTTTACCGCCACCGCCGCCACCGCCGCCACCGCCACCACCGCGTCAGTTTGTCCGGGCCTTAGCGACTCGCGATATCCACGGAGATAGAGCAACGAGTCAGCTCCGACCCGCACAACCAAATATTATCTTTTTATTGAGTTTACAATGTCTATTGCAAACCAAAAAATAACAAAGGTTTTGAAAGGTTTCAAATATAGATAAAAAAAAAAAAAAACTGAATAAACACGCTCATGACTGTATTTCCCATGATCTTAAGATACATAGGTACTTATATTATGTGAGAAGTGAGTAGATATTTGAGGATACGATGTAGGACAGGTAGCAAGCCATCGTCGCTTATTGGAACACTAACTGATGGCACATGCCTTCGAATTGTTGTTTCTAGGTCAAACCAGAAAGACAGATGTGAACTTTATTTTCTGCCTGACACGGCTCGTTCATGCTTGACCAAAAAACAGGTCAGAATCCGTTTTTTTTTTATTTCAACACGATTGTCCATTGTCCATCAGACACACCTGTCACTAAATATACACAGCTGATTCTATGAATCTCGCTCTATGCGGATTCTATGAATCTCACACTATACTGATTCTATGAATCTCGATCTATGGTTATTCTATAAATCTCACTCTATACTGATTCTATGAATCTCGCTCTATACTGATTCTATGAATCTCGCTCTATACTGATTCTATGAATCTCACTCTATACTGATTCTATGAATCTCGCTCTATGCTGATTCTATGAATCTCACTCTATACTGATTCTATGAATCTCGCTCTATGCTGATTCTGATTATATGTTATGACACAAAATCAGCATCTAAGACGATTCTAGGACGGTTCAAATAAACCCATTCACTTATTTAGAGGAACACAATGAAGAAACGAAACAATAGGTTAATGAAAATATACAAACGAAACTCTGAAACAAAAGAACATTGAAGTAATCCTTTTTTTCAAATTAAACATTGACGAGCTCTGCGGTGCAGCGGCCGGGCGGTAGCCTGACACGCAGAAGGTTGCGGGCTCGATTCCCGTCTCTGCTAATATTTGTCTTAGGTCTGGGTGTTTTCTATGTATCATATGAATGTATTTACAAAACAAAAAATGTATATAAGAAGTATATCAGTGATGTAGTTCCCATAATACAAGCTCTGCTTAGTTTGGGGCTAGATGATGCTGTGTGGAAATGTCCTGCATTATTTATTTAAAATATTTTTTTATTACTATTATAAACGCGAAAGTTTGTTACTCTTTCACGCTAAAACTACTGAACGGATTTTGATGAAACTTTACAGTAATATAGCTTATACTTCAGAATAACATATAGGCTACTTTTTATCCGAGTACCACGCGTACGAAGCCGTGGGCAGAAGCTAGTATTTCATATTTTTTTTGTCAATCTATGAAGCGTTCCAGTTCAGGTCCATGAGTGTATTTGTCTGGCGCTCTGTGGAACATTCCATTCAATTTAGGAGTATGTTTCGCGCAAAATAATGAACGCTCTATACAAGATAGGTAGGAGTATAATGTTCTGTGCGAGCGAGTCGGGCTCAGACGAGGGGCGATGCGATTGGGACATGACAACTGCCCATTATTCTTAAGGACAACATACAGAAATCGCCGCCGTAATGAGATCGCACGACGAAAATTAACCAATAAATTAACAACAACAGCACGGAACGTCGAAAAGCTTCGACACACTGAGTAGAGGCTGACTTCACGCAGATCCAGTACCATGGTATGTGCCGTTGGACTTTTGGTTCTTCATCGTTCTGAAAAGGTCTCCGATTCACCACAATGTTTTTGTGGTGAATTGGAAAGTGTGGCGAAGCATTCGAAGATGACATTTCACATATCATGTGTTGTTACGTAAGTCGGGTACTTCCTCAGATTCATTGTTTTCCGCCAAACTCCTTCCAGCATGAGAGGATGTTTTGATAAATTAAAGAGTCCATTGCTAGCATTCGTCAGCATTCATTTGAAGTCCGGCGGACCATTCAGCGATGCAGTCCTGTGTGCGGTCGTCACTCGGTCCCTTCGAGTTCGCTCCGCGCATTCAGGCGTAGGCATAGTGACGTACCAACACGCGCGCGATCACCGACCGACACTAAGAGTATGTGCTAGCACACGGATCCTGAACCCCTCTTGCATAAAGAGACACAGTTGTTCGTGAACATTTGCACATGGTGTCTGTGCATCGTGAGACACTGGCATTCGTAGTCCTTGACATCAACGGTATAAGCGATTCTAGTGCGAAGACATGAATATGTATGGGACTGTGACATTAAATGTGATTTATAGGTGAATTTATAGCGATTCCTCGCGACCAAGTCTCGAAGAATCAGATGATAAACTCAATGGGTCTCATTGCGAAAGGTGGTTTAAATCGGTGGTTTATCTTTTAGGCCTTTCATTCCTGATTTTCAAGACAAATTGTTGTGCAAAGGAAACAAGGCTTAAAATTGAATGCTATAGTATAATAGCCGACAGTCTATGTGACATTTCAAAAAGAGGTTTGACTACAAATAACTGCTAAAAGATAAAGCAGGCGGTCACCTAGTTTATTTCTATCATAACTCAACCTCTTTTTGAGGACCTACTTTTTTTGGTAGCCAATCAAAATTATGTTTTTCTTTTTTATTTTGGTTTAGAAGTGTTTTTTAAATTAAACGGTCATCCCGCAGTTTTATTTTATTTTTAAATTGTCGACCGTAGTGGCTTTGCAATAATACTTTTTTTTCGATAAGGTATATTTAAACCATGGTTTAGTGGATCTGACAGAACTTGAGTTCAACTCGAGTTTAGACCACGTTTCGTAATGAGACCGTATATGTCATACTTGTTATCGGCATGTCGTTCGTTGCTAGCACATATGTGCGCTTGCTGGTGCTTATTCGTGTTCGCATTCATCCTGAGCCATGTGTAACTAAAGTGTATCTCTGCGGGCAACAGAGCGCAGTCTGACCAAACATATTCTTAACCTCAGACTCCAGTTGACATAAGGTCAAAACAAAGGTAAAAACAAGGTAAAAACAATTTATACAATCGTTTATAAAACGATTGTATAAATTGTTTTTTGATAACATGCCTTGGTTCGGGTCGAATGAGTTGTTTCGGAGATTACCTCCCGCATCCAACATGAAGACTCTGCATAGATAGATAGATGAAAGCGATGCGATACTCTTCAGGTTGGTGTCTGGAATACTGTAGGCGGATGAGGCTATCGTGAGTGAGTGTTCCCTGTCGTGGCGGCTCTCCCGCTCTCCTCCGCGGAGACACCCGCGACGAGAGCGAGGAGAGATAAACGCACATCACATAACTTTCAGTTTGCGAGTGCGAGGCGAGGAGCCTATCTACTTTAATATACTTTACAGTGTGTCCCGCCCGCGGCATTGCTACGTGGAGAATGAGTACTTTACATATTAAAATTAGGAATAAGAAGTCGGTATTCAAAAAAATAACTTCAAATAACGGGAAGTTGATAAAAAGTCCAATATGAAATTTCATCCACTATTTTTCACACTAAGAGGTGGGATTTTTCATAAAATGTATATCAGACCACTCTCAACGTTAAAAAAAATCATTAAAATCGTTTCACAATTATATTGGAGATTATACCGTGTAACATACACATAAAAAATACAGAAGAATTGAGAATCTCCTCCTTTTTGAAGTCGGTTGGAAATACAGCGGTTAGGCAAGAGACTTTTTCAAATACTCGAAAGCCGTCATTACATTAAAAAATAAACTAAAAGTCTCCATTAAATAAAACTTCCTAACTTTAATCAAGTCAAAAACAAAAAACACACACATACATATCGATACCACACACCGACACACTCCCACGCCACACATACTTCCTTGAGAACTATGTGATTTTGTTAAATAAATAAAAAAAAAAGTACTTGTCCTCCGTGCAAGTATTCCCTACATTTTGGTAGGGAATACTTGCACCTACATTTTGGGCACCTATGCATTGAGCACCAAAGTTATTCCCATTTGAGCACCAATCAATATTTTAACGAGGTGCTCAAAGGGGAACAAAAAATTGATTTTATTCCCCACTGAGCATCTACGGTGCGGCAGCTTCTAGTGATGGGGTTTATAATAAATCATATCGATAAAAATCCGCAGTCAGCATCCAAAAGAAGTAATAGTGCGGTCATGCGCTTACGAATGATATCAAAAACGACAACGATGACAAGGTGTATAACGATGACAAGGTGTATAACGATGACAAGGTGTATAACGATGACAAGGTGTTTAACGATGACAAGGTGTATAACGATGACAAGGTGTATAACGATGACAAGGTGTATAACGATGACAAGGTGTATAACGATGACAAGGTGTTTAACGATGACAAGGTGTATAACGATGACAAGGTGTATAACGATGACAAGGTGTATAACGATGACAAGGTGTATAACGATGACAAGGTGTTTAACGATGACAAGGTGTTTAACGATGACAAGGTGTTTAACGATGACAAGGTGTATAACGATGACAAGGTGTATAACGATGACAAGGTGTTTAACGATGACAAGGTGTTTAACGATGACAAGGTGTATAACGATGACAAGGTGTATAACGATGACAAGGTGTATAACGATGACAAGGTGTATAACGATGACAAGGTGTTTAACGATGACAAGGTGTTTAACGATGACAAGGTGTTTAACGATGACAAGGTGTATAACGATGACAAGGTGTATAACGATGACAAGGTGTATAACGATGACAAGGTGTATAACGATGACAAGGTGTTTAACGATGACAAGGTGTTTAACGATGACAAGGTGTTTAACGATGACAAGGTGTATAACGATGACAAGGTGTATAACGATGACAAGGTGTTTAACGATGACAAGGTGTATAACGATGACAAGGTGTATAACGATGACAAGGTGTATAACGATGACAAGGTGTATAACGATGACAAGGTGTTTAACGATGACAAGGTGTATAACGATGACAAGGTGTATAACGATGACAAGGTGTATAACGATGACAAGGTGTATAACGATGACAAGGTGTTTAACGATGACAAGGTGTTTAACGATGACAAGGTGTTTAACGATGACAAGGTGTATAACGATGACAAGGTGTATAACGATGACAAGGTGTATAACGATGACAAGGTGTATAACGATGACAAGGTGTTTAACGATGACAAGGTGTTTAACGATGACAAGGTGTATAACGATGACAAGGTGTATAACGATGACAAGGTGTATAACGATGACAAGGTGTATAACGATGACAAGGTGTTTAACGATGACAAGGTGTTTAACGATGACAAGGTGTTTAACGATGACAAGGTGTATAACGATGACAAGGTGTATAACGATGACAAGGTGTTTAACGATGACAAGGTGTTTAACGATGACAAGGTGTTTAACGATGACAAGGTGTATAACGATGCGCAAACGCAAACACTTGTATTGTCACTTGTCTAAAGACGTCGCGACGGTTTTCAATTCATCTCCTAATTATTTGAGCAATATTATTTGATAGGTCGGTGTCAGTTTGAATGATCTCGAGCCACGGAATCAGTTGGAGCGGATTGTCTCAGAGATGCGATGATTAGTCGAGAGTTCATTAATGGACGGCGTTCTAGATTGTTTTAGTTTGTTATAGATTGCTGCGGACGCGAGATGAATATAGATAACTCTTTGGATGACAACGAGGAAGATTCGATAAGTTTTCTCATGTATTTCAGTTATTTCACATCTCCTCCGATTGAACTTGCGAGGAGGGAAATGTTAATAATTTGTGGTTATATCATTTTTTAAGCGTTGATCCACACACAAGGGGAATAAATGTAGAGATGGTTGTTAATTATTAGTTTGTAACTCTTGGAATCATTTGAAGTTTTTACTTAATAATTGAATTAGCATGGTAGGCTCTCAGGGTAGGTTTTACAACAGCAGATTAATCAATTCTGTATTTTATAAAGAGCGAGCGTGGACCTCTTTCAGTCGAGGCCTTCTTTTTTGTATCAAGAATAGACCTTCATTTGTCCGTAATCTCCGCCGAGATCAGGGTCGAGATGATTACTAATCACTCTTACCTTGAAAAGACGGAGCCTAAAAAACATTTAGCAGATTGGACATTCTTATCACCGGCTTTAATAAAAAATAACATGATTTTTGTAAAATAAAATTTTTCGCTCTTTTAAGTGCCGGTTTTAAAAAGTACGAAGTAGGTATCTGTCACATAGCTTAAAAAATTCCTTATACCCGTGCGAGCTAGACGCGTCGCTATTCATATTTATTTCACTCTTTGCCACGTTCTTTATCACGATGTGATATCTCAAGTTCTTACTTAAACGTGATGTGACTGGAAAAATATTATCACCGTAAAATAATTTACTGACTCACAGAAACAAAATCCGCTTCCAAATAAACGTGACAAGCTACAAATACATTAAAAGAGCAATAACTGCGCATCGCCGTGTCACTGTCACGGCCGTCATGTCAGCGCTGCGCGTGACAGCCGCCGTGACAGCCGCCGTGACAGCCGCCGTGACAGCCGCCGTGACAGCCGCCGTGACAGCCGCCGTGACAGCCGCCGTGACAGCCGGTATCACGTCTCGGCTGCGCTGTCGATGGAGAGGCAACATGCCGGCCGGGAGACTCTGTATTCTACGACCGTGGATTACACGGCCCAAGGAAAACACAGCCAGTATCCCGAACCGTGGCTGCGTAATACTGAACGTTCATTCCCTACACGTGTTGTACAACACAGCCTTGGAAAACGTATCCACTTCATGCTCTGTTTTCATGTGCAAGTATTATCAAGGGGCAAGTGTTGTGTTGTCATAGGATTTTGACGCAGAAGGTTGCGGGTTCGATTCCCGCACCGGGGCAGATGTTTGTATGATCTGCAAATATTTATCTCGGGGCTGGGTGTTTTCTATGTATAGTATGTATGTATTTACAAAAAAAAGTGTATATAAGTAGTATATCAGTCATGTAGTTCCCATAAAACAAGCTTTGCTTACTTTGGGGCTAGATGATGCTTTGTGGAAAATGTCCAGCGTTATTTTTTTATTTTACGCTATTAGTAAATTGATGTCAGTAGAGCTTTTATTTCTCAAACCTAACAGCCTTACCTATCCGAGTAGGATCTACCAGGAAAGATAAGTTTTTAGGTCAACATTAACTTATCAATGGCAACTCATTGCGTCTCCTTCTCATCAACCGACGAGGGCTAATGAATTCGAAGAACTCTCGACCGATCAGCGTCATCAATAGTGTATATGGAATACAGGGCGTACATTCCTGGGACGTGCAATCCCATCACGCTTGTTCCGCTCGTATTGTACGACCATGAAAAGCTCATTCAGATAATTCAAATCCGCGCAATACTGGCTGTGCATTCCGTGGTAGTGTATTCCATGATCGTATAAAACGGTCTCCCGCGCGGAGCTCCTCAGCTGAGATATCGCTTTGCGCTTTTGTTCCGGGTTGTGTTTCCGCTGCGGAATGTATTCCATATTTATTTTTGTGAACGCGTTTTATTAACTTCGCTTTGACAATTTGTTTTATCGGCAGTTGGTGAAGTTAGATAGATTGGATAGAAAATGCTTTATTTCACAAAATGAAACACGTAAATAAGCGGAGTTAATGCTGATCAGCATTTTGTTTTAGCTAATCTATACAGTAGGATTTAACAGTTGTTTATGGAGTAGGTACGGCAAAACTATACTCTTTTCTGCTGACCTCATGATCATTTTCTTCTCCGACATGATGACCTCGGTGGCGCGGTGGGTGAGTAGCCGATTGAGAAGTAAGAGGTATGCGTGTTCGAATGTTTACATGTTCTGGAGATAATGCGTTCCTGGTATTGGTGTTATGGACCCACGGTACTCGTAGTTCCAGATACCCACGGCACAGGGTGGGGTCCCCTAGTGTGGGGTCAGGACTATATATATGTCTGTTGGCTGTTTATTTTCTGCTCTACTCTGTAGAGGATATCCACAGATTTTTATTTTTATTCCTACGATCTCATATTGAAGGGCAATCCTTGACCGTGAATCATGATCCATATCTAATTTTGGACACTATCAATTACCCCCTCTCTACAGGGTGTTCCAGAATATGTTTATGCAAACGAAGTAGGAAGGCGGTCATTCGAAGCATATCAACTTTATGACATGTTTTATGACTTTTCGGCATTCAGGTATTCTAAAGAAGAAAAAAACAAATAAATAAAAATTCATCAGTCATGTACCTACATAGTCCTAACTCCACCGGGAATTTCTGTATCGTGGGTTTATGGAACTACGAGTACCATGGTACCACATCAACCTACCCGGAACAAATATCTGCAGATCATGCAAACATTAATAATTGTCCAGTAGGTATCAAACCCGCACCTCTTGCGTCTCCGCCGGTTAATCGAACGATGAGTCTCGCAAACAAAGTCGTAAAAAAAATCGTCGATGAAACAAATCAGCTGTTTTCTCACATCATGTAGTTAACATAAAACAACCTCTACTTAGTTTGGGGCTAGATGATGCTGTTTTTACATAATCCGTTCTGGGACATCCTGTCGGAAAGCATCATCAGAAGAGCCCCCCCCCCCCCGCTCCCCCGCTACAGTACTCTCCCGCGCTGCCTTCGGCCATCAAAAGGTAGTTGACGCTGATTGTCGCCCCTCGCGGGCATCGCTTTTCAATAAAACTACTTGATTTTCTACGCTAATATTATAATGAGGTATACAGTTTGTTAGTTTGTATGTAGGAGACAATCTCAGAAACTACTCGATGCGATGCGATTTCAAGAATTCTTTAACCAATATTTAGAGTTTACTTTCAACTTGAACATAGGCTGTAAGTTTATCCCATCGAAATAAAATGTTATTTTCGTTAATTTTCCAACGTAAGCCGACGAAAAAACGGTCGAGCGAATGCGTTTCTTGCGACCGCTGCCTTGACGGTAATATAGCTAGTTACAAGCGGGCAAAGCCGTGGTCAGTAGCTAGTGTTGTATAAATAACGAATTCTCATATCTAACTCACAAAAGAAATGTCGGAAAACAAGTCAGTGGCATATTTGAGGAGGAGTGCTATCCGCCGTCCACCGCTGCTCCTCAATCAATGTTGATTTCAGTTCTTTCTTCCCTCCCCAGTCTTGTTAGCATACGAATCTGTTTGTGTCGGGTATAATGGGTAGGTAGGTAGGTAGGTAGGTAGGTAGGTAGTACTGTGCGTAGGTAGTATTTATGCTGCGGTTTCGGAAACTTTATCTTCCGGCGCTATTGAAACCGCTCTTATTGTTTTAGTAGATTTTCATAACCAACTCCCAAGATGGCTGTCATTCGAGCAAAACTTCCAGTTTCATTAAACCGCTTGAGATGTTTTGATGAATTAAAACTTGTCCTGAAATATCCTTCAAAGAGAGTTCAGTTCGGTCTCGATCTGGATATAACATTTCCAAGTATCCTTTAAAATTGACATTTTTCTTATTTCCAAATTTCCAATGAATTTAATTATGAGATAACAAAAGTAAAAATACCTACCTACAAGTTATTTTTTGCAAAACGTTTAAAATCACCGACGTGCTATGTGGTGGTGCTGCAACAGATGATGAAAAACATTTTGAACCATTCTTGAAGTCAAACATCATAAAAAACATTGAATATGTAACCAAGCCGTTTTGATAACTTATAACAGACAAACATACACACAAACAAATAATCTCTTACGGCAAACGCATACTATACCGAGCTCTTTACATCCCTGGTAAAAACAAATTTTCTCTATCTCAGAATCCAACTAATAATATAAATGCTAAAGTTTGTGAGGATGGATGGTTGTTGCTCTTTCACGCAAAAACTACTGAACGGATTTTGATGAAACTTTACAGTAATATAGCTTATACATCAGAATAACACATAGGCTACTTTTTATCGGGGTACGACGCGGCCATTCTTAATATCAAGAATTGTGTTTAGTATTTGTCATATAAACTTGCCCATCTCCTTCACACAGAGACAGACGCTCTCTTCCATTTTGCGTTTTCAACAGCGCACATCTGGCTCCATTAAACTAGCTCTGACATGGCAACCCTCGGCCCCCGACCGACACATCGCGTCGCATCACCTGTCCGCGCTATTACTTCTTTTGCTTGGTCCCTAACCTTCCCCAAGCATTAGGCTATCGAATGCAAAAATTAAAAAATAAATAAAATCCGACTGATAGTTCCAGAGATTAGTTCAAACTACAAAATAATTAAAGAAAACTCTTTAGCTTTATTATTAGTATAGATAGATATAAAATCAATTAGCTAGTAATAAAAGTAATAAATGCATATCAATTAGCATTATCGTGAATACCAAAAGGGACTTTTAATTCATAGAAATCGCTAACAAATTGTAAGCTGAAGCAGAGCATTTGTGTCGCACGTACGAATCTGTCTCTGCACTCTGTGCCTAGTCCGAGTACCTCGTATCTGTGATGAGATGCTTCACACGTTCATATCCCTGATTACGATTATCAAGTTTATTACAATTATCAAATTTACAATTCTAAAGAAAGTTCTGTAATCCCGAATTGACTGCATAAAGTGAAACTCTTTCACTGGCCGTGTCTATACTCATTTTAAAGTGAAACTCTTTCACTGGCCGTGTCTATACTCATTTTAAAGTGAAACTCTTTCACTGGCCGTGTCTATACTCATTTTAAAGTGAAACTCTTTCACTGGCCGTGTCTATACTCATTTTAAAGTGAAACTCTTTCACTGGCCGTGTCTATACTCATTTTAAAGTGAAACTCTTTCACTGGCCGTGTCTATACTAATTTTAAAATGGCAGCCATTATTAAGTGTGGCAATAGACCACACTCTTTCGGATTAATAGTAGGATATTTTTTTCTCTGGCATTAATTATGTTGAGAATCGATATCGTGTAAAGGATGAGAAACCCTGTTTATTCTATTGGTGGTCTCGGCAGGTCTCGGCAGGTCCCGCCCCAACTTCAGCCTTTTCCACCCTCGTCCAGTAGATTTGGTGTAGTTTTGCCGTCGCTCACTTATAATTGAAATGTATGATGTACAAGGTTCCGTACCTCTCCATTCCCCGTGGTCATGCGTCATGTAGAACATTATCTACAGACGATGACCTGATCACAAAATAATATTTAGAAACATGCTTTTAGCAGAGTAAATGCCTGCAGAGCAGCTAACACTTTACAAATTCTGAAGTTGTTTGCGAAACTTTGTCCAGAGCACGGCTTGTGGATATTCGTAAATTCTGAAACATTAAGAAGTATGTGAGTAGCTGCTTACTTTTTAAAGGGTGGTTTGTAATTAAATTTGTTAATAAACTTCACCATTATTGGTTTCCTGTCAAAATATTACAATTATTTGGGCTATAACATTCCTGCGGCGTGAATATATGAGTGATCAAGTCAACGAATGAACCGATAAAAGCGAACAAATAACAGAATTCAAATAACTTAAAGGCGCATATTTCACTGAACATATTATTATGATCATCACTTACTTCGCAAGCGTGGTATCCGGATAAGAACGTCACGAACAGCATCTGCACCAAATTTCAGCCAAATCGGTCCAGCCGTTACGAAGATTACCATCAACAAACATAAAAAAAATAATAAATTATTTGATTTGAAAACTTCAAACTATCAAACTTTGTTTAGTACTGGTACATCAGAATAACACATAGGCTACTTTTTATCCGGGTACCACGCGGGTGAAGCTGTGAGTAGAAGCTAGTATCTATATAATTACATATTTACTAACGGTTTGCACGACTTCCATTGTAGAATTGTAGAATTGTCTAAGGACATATGTATGAGTTGCAAAAACGGGTATTCACTTCTTAGGCTTGAGTTCACAAACAATATAATCGGTCGGTCGAGTCTAACCATTCATTATGAGGACAGATTCCAAATAAAACAATGTCAAAAAGCTTTGATCAGGACTTTAACTCGGACATTACTTATTTTATGAACGTACAAACGACATTTCGTGTCCCGTCTGAGAGCACTTTAATCAGAAGCGAGTTCCGTCCCCGGCCCGGCTCGGCCCGGCCCGGCCCGGCCCGGCCCCGTCATGCGACAGGTGTGATTGCGACGAATAAGTAACCCCTCCTCCCCAACAATCTTGAAAATCAAAATTAGGGTGAAAAAAATCAAGGAAGAAATGTCCTATTGTACTTTTTACCAACTTCCCGTTATTTGAAGTCAGTTTATATTTTTCCTGGAATGATTCATTGTGCGAGCCGACTGTTTCGTGGCGACAGTATAAGGCCGGTATAAGGAAAGAAATACGGCAATACTTTATGTATTTTAGTTTGATCGTGGAAGTTGGCTCAAATTGGCATGTTTCATCTCTGAATAGCATCGTTAGTGTTAGTTAAACCTTCGATTTGTGATGTCGGTGAAATTCTTCAGTAGTCTATGACAAGCTATCGTTAACGGCAGATTCAGACAGGCTGGTAGAAGGTTCACTCAGGTTAACGGCAGATTCAGACAGGCTGGTAGAAGGTTCACTCAGGTTAACGGCAGATTCAGACAGGCTGGTGGAAGGTTCACTCAGGTTAACGGCAGATTCAGACAGGCTGGTGGAAGGTTCACTCAGGTTAACGGCTGATTCAGACAGGCTGGTAGAAGGTTCATTCAGGTTAACGGCAGATTCAGACAGGCTGATGGAAGGTTCACTCAGGTTAACGGCTGATTCAGACAGGCTGATGGAAGGTTCATGCAGGTTAACGGCAGGTTCACGCGGGTAGGTGACTGCAGGCAGCTGATCAGAGCGTACGTTAATTGAAACCGTAATTAATATATACCAAGATTGGAATGTATCATCTGTGGAATTATATTACATTACATAACATTACATAACACTAGCGCCGGATTCTAATTATAAATTGTAAATGAGGCTCTTACATTAATGACAGCTAGCAGGCGCTGCCGCCTCTAATGCGAGGTGCCATATACATACATACATACACACATGCATGGCCATAAGTAGATATAATTTTGATGAGTCTGATGGCGCGGCGGCGGCGAGAAGCTGGCTAGTTTTGTGTAAAATTAATATTTTTTCCAAAATTATAATCAATATTTTTCGATAGTCATTTGCAGCATTCCTAAGTGACTTGTTGCTATCTAAGAACCAAGAAGAAAAAATAATAATCCTGTCACTTTTCACACAGCATCATCTAGTCCCAAAGTAAGCAGAGCTTGTGTTATGGGAACTACATGACTGATATACTAGGTACATTTTTTTTTTGTAAATTATATACATACTGGGTGTTTTCTATGTATATTATGTATGTATTTACAAAAAAGTATATAAGTAGTATATCAGTCATGTAGTTCCCATAATACAAGCTCTGCTTAGTTTGGGGCTAAATATTTGCAGATCATACAAACATTCGTCCCGTGTAACGTCGTTTACAATCCGACGAGCTCTGTGGCGCAGTGGGCGAAAGCCCGCCTGAGACGCAGAAGGTTGCGGTTTCGATACCACGCGGGTGAAGCCGTGGGCAGTAGCTAGTCGCGAGATAAAACATTGATATTCCGAATATTAGCTGTGACGGTAGAATGAAGAAGTGGAAGTTCATAACGTAATGAAGACTGATCGATAGCGCTGCGCACAAATTTAAAAAAGTACATAAATCGGGGTGGACTTCTGAAGATCATACAGATTTATTATAAGATGTTTATGTATGAGGTTTTATGGAGACCCACATTGCGTATAAATTTATACATTTAACGTCGCCAGGTAAACCCCCTCCCTCGTAATATTAAAATGCCTAAAAGATTTCCATAAAGGGTTGTCGAATCATTGGCGCACCCATAATCCTACTCCTGATTCTTTTCACGCTTGTATCATCACAGAATACCTAGTAGTTAGTAAAGCAATCGACGCAACATGCAGTTAGTACGACATAATGCCACAGAATAAGAAGCAGTCAGTAGGGAAATTGTCGTCGGTTCGACGTATCCGTGAAACCCAATTTCCTTCGCTCGTAAAGGCAGCAAAGCGCGGGCTTCGTTTGATTCCACCGATTGGATATGCAACCTTGTCGCAGGAAGTAACCTCGGGAAAGATTCGGGACTTGATTTACAGTTCTACCGATCTGATGTACGCTCGATTCGGCTGAGACGACGTATCGATGCTGAAAATCGAAAAACAATTTACATAAACTTTTGCGTTTTCGATTTAGGGCACCAAGTAAAGGAAATTTTTGTCGTTTCCGAATTAAATATTTCCTACCTACCTACACGGAAAGTATCTTTTTACTTTTTTAAAATAACCTCTCACACCCCTTATGAGGGATACTTTGGGGAAAAAATTGTATTAACCTTTTATCATTTCGATTAAAGAATATGTAGGCGAAGTTTCATGTTCAAGGAATATGATTTTCCATACAGAAGTTTTCAGCTTTTTTCACCCCCTTAAGGGTAGAATTTTCCTAATTCCTTTCTTAGAGCGCCCCTACACTACAAGAAGAATATACCCTCCAAGTTTCATGCTTTCAGGACTTATGATGGCTGTGCTCTGAGAGCCAGTCAGTTATGGAACAGCTATATATATATTTAGATACTGAAAATAACAAACTAAAATATTTATGTTCGATGAAGCTCAGCTCTCAATTATATAAAACTTATTTATTTACAAACAACACAAATAATGCACAAAGACGTTTAAGAAAAGAAGTATAGAGGTAGTTTAGTTAAACATATGCAATTGTTTTAGTGAAACATATATTCTCGGCTTTATGAGAAATGGCCCCCACACATTGGTATTGTGCATACTCATTTATGTCATCTGTTTCAATTTGTACTCAGCTCATAATTGGTATGAGGCACGTCGTGTGCACGTGCCCTAAAGCAGCTCCCGAGACTAACTGAGAATCTCAGTTGCTATGCGGGAGCTGTTTTACTGCCTCAAGCCAAATATAAACTCAGAACAAATTGAAACAGATGAGATTGATGATTGATTGATGTAAATTCAACAAAGTGGAACAAAACGGATCGGTCCATCTTGTTAGATCCATATTATTATATCCATCTTGTTAGATCCATCTTATTAGATCCATCTTGTTAGATCAATTTTTTTAGATCCATCTAGTTAGATCCATCTTGTTTAGATTCGTCTTGTTAGGTCCATCTTGTTAGATCCATCTTGTTAGATCCATCTTGTTAGATCCATCTTATTAGATCCATCTTGTTAGATCATTTTTTTTAGATCTATCCTGTTTAGATCCATCTTGTTTAGATTCGTCTTGTTAGGTCCATCTTGTTAGATCCATCTTGTTAGATCCATTTTTTTAGATCCATCTACTTAGATCCATCTTGTTATATCCATCTTGTTAGATCCATTTTTTTAGATCCATCTATTTAGATCCATCTTGTTAGATCCATCTTGTTATATCCATCTTGTTAGATCCATCTTGTTAGATCCATCTTGTTGATAATGAACTAGACCGGCTCAACAAGCGATAGTTATATTAAATTTAGAAAAGCGCTTTAACAGCGCTTTGTTACCGGTAGAAAATACAACTTGGAGCTTAAAGGATTAATAAGTAGGACCGAATGATCCGTTACTTATCGTCGTTTCAGATGATTTGGTGTTCAGTGAAATGGATGCTGGGCAGGGGGGCAGGGTCGCTATCTGCTTAATGACGAATCACCCTCGTTTCCTCGAGTGATTCAGTTGATAGCTAGCACGAGTGGCCTCACCTCCCTCCTGAACTCCTCGGGAGTGATAAGAGTGCATATTTATAAACCCTAGATGGATTATTATTTATATATATAAAAAAACGACTGTATTCCTAATGATGGACATACTCAGATATATACTCAGTGCGTAGATCTTTGAGGATATCAAGTAGAGGTAGTCTGAGATATATACATTTATTAATCGTGTCCCCGGAAATATATATAAGCACTGTATTATTTCAAATCACGTTATGAGCATTGATATTTTATTTTTTTGTAAATATTAGAAGGAGCCGGTCCCGCCGTATCTCTTTAGAAAAACAAGTTGAACAAATATCATCTTTCTCGTACAATATTGATATTTGTGAAATGGTTATTATTGTACAATATCGTATCTACTTTTAGGTTCAGTCTTACAAAATATCTTTACAAACTTCACAAAATTTTCTGCTTTTTACATTGAAGATAATGGTGAAAAATAGGGTGTTTTCGAAAAAAAAAATTTTTTTTAGGAGTACGTCTTAATTTTTATGGGCAGAATATATTTTTAAGCCTAGTTATGTTTTAGGACACCTAATTATAATTGATTGTATCCAAAGATACCATGAACTGAACACTGTTCATGGTATCTTTGGATATAACATGATTAGTAAAACGAGACATTAGTTTTTCCATCTCTACTGAACTCCAAGCTAAAAGACAACATGGTATAAAATTTAATTTAGCGATAACACAAATGAACATCGCTTCAAATTGAATGGAACATCTCTCGTCTCCATTCGGATGGTAATGTGATAAGATGAGTCTTTCTTATTGCGTTCAGAGTGTTCCCAAGGAGTGGACTCAGTACAAGTGAGACTCCGATACTCATCATACGAAAGGCATTTCTTTCACAATAGATATAATTATTTTCGAGTAGCTACTGCCACGGCTGCGGCCGCGTGGCAGCTGGATGACAAGTACCTCATGACAAGTACCTCATGACAAGTACCTCATGACAAGTACCTCATGACAAGTACCTCATGACAAGTGCCTCATGACAAGTACCTCATGACAAGTACCTCATGACAAGTACCTCATGACAAGTACCTCATGACAAGTACCTCATGACAAGTACCTCATGACAAGTACCTCATGACAAGTACCTCATGACAAGTACCTCATGACAAGTACCTCATGACAAGTACCTCATGACAAGTACCTCATGACAAGTACCTCATGACAAGTGCCTCATGGTAGTAACCGGTACTAATAGGCAGAGTTCGCAAGAAAATTATTCGCTGGACCGTTTTTTATGTCGACTCATGTTGCAAAATCTCCGCAAAAAGCCCTTTTATTTGAACGGCCTATGGATACTTCAAAGGTCCGTTCTAAATATTGATGTTTTTTTTTTAAATCGGATGCGTAGTTTGGTTGATAACCTCCTCCATCCAAAATTTTACTTCTTTATAATATTAGTATATATTAGTAAGGATCTCTCACATACTATTCGAGGACACATAAAGGCGCACATATACATAAAGGCGCACTTCACATAAATGCCAAAGGTGTTTATTTACCCGCCACTACAATAGCTCGTATAAATATTTGCCATAAGAGGTTGTTTGTTTATTAGTATTTATATTCGAAACGGCATAATGGAATGAAAGGCGACTCCTTACTCTTCTGGTCCTCGTGCCCCTCCCGGAAATAAACAAATAAACCCTGGACCCGCTCTTGCTCAGAAGAACACATAGAAAAATAGCAAATAGCAATGTATTTTATGTAAAAACTCTGTTATCATTCTCAGGTTGGAAAGTATTCAACTTTGTTATTTACTCAATTAAAACAACTTGCTAGAGGTAATATTTGAACGTCAGAACTAATTTACTTATTTCAAGAGTAAACGAACTGAGTGATTGTGTGATTTTAGCACAAATTGTGATAAACTCCTCGGATAATAACCGAATAATAAATTTAATTCTGGAAACAGAATGTAATATAAAAATGAAGCTACATTTTTGTGGAATTATTTATCTAAAGACATCTATTTTCTAAAAACATTACAAAAAAAATGAAAATAACTCATCCTAATTAGTCCTCGATCAGTATCGGAGGGCTCTTCCAGATCAACTGATAAAAGCGACCCCGGCCCGGCGGCGCTCTGGCTCCGGCCCGGCGGCGCTCGCGTCTCGGTCACCTCACTACTCCGGTGCCGAAATATCATTTATTTTACGTCGATAAACCACTGAGGTAGAAATCTATTTAACATAGCTCATGAAAAATGAAATTCTAAGTGAAAACTGAAAATTTTTGTTCCTCCACCTCCGCCTCCGCCTCCGCCTCCGCCTCCGCCTCCGCCTCCGCCTCCGCCTCCGCCTCCGCCTTACTGTAAGTATGCTGCAACGAACGAACTCGAACTCAAAGTGAAGACGCGTAACAAACAAACATCACTGAAATCGTTTGGAAGGATCTCGAAAAGTTTCCTTAGTATTTTGAGGCGATACGAAGGCAATGCTGAAAGTACGACAGAGACGAGCGGAACGAAGGTTCGATGAGAGATGAACTCGAGAACAGCGAGTCTCGGATTCACATTGAGATCTGTTTATTTGCGAAGCGCGGGTTACAGTCTGTGGTAATAAAAGTAGGTACGAACAAGCTTGATCAGAATACAAAATTAATAATTGACAGCTTATTTCAGAATCAGAATTATTTCGCTTTAAAATTCCAGGATTTTATAACTGATTGAGCTGGGTTGGATGGATCAGCGAAGCGGAGCGGAACCTGTGATCCTTTCAATACAATAAATCCTGTTTTACTACAGGTTACAATAAAATGACAAACCCTATTATTTTGCCTAGATTGTCTTTTCAATGCTGATTGCTCATCCTTGTGCATACAGTGAATAGTTTTTCCTAACGAACTTGCATATTTCGTAAATGTAAAGACACGGGAGCGTTAGTAGTTTTCTTTCAATAGATACAGGTCTACACGATTCTGTCCACTTAAGATTAAAAATCGATCTAACACTTTTTTTTTGGACTATAAATGCTCTTTGATCGTCTGTGGAGTCACCGGTCAATTCGATTCAATTCTTTGTTTATGGCCTTTGCGGGTCGAGCGCCCTTCTCATTCTCACTCATATTATAAAGAGGTAACGTATATAAGTTTGGATGTAGGAAGGAGGTGATCCCTGAAACTAGTTATACGATTTAAAAAAAAAAATTCAACGATATTAAGAATGGAGATTTAGGGTGGGTATAGGATGTATATTATCCCGTTAAATCAAAGAGCTGTTCGTGGAGACCAATATTACAAAATAAGTGGACAAAAAAAAACCTAATTTACGAACGCTGAGAACCAACGAAGAGCTACTTTTCAGCGGTTACATTGAATCCGGGTACCACACGGGTAAAGCCGTGAGCAGTAGCTAGTGACAACCTACTACTATTAAAAAACGCGAAAGTATGTGAGGATTTTTTTTTCTGCTTTTTTAAGAACTTTCGTCGATTTTCGACGATGTCAGTTCTATCGTACCCTCGTAGACTACAAAGTTTGTGAGGATGGATGTTTGTTACTCTTTCACGCAAAAACTACTGAACGGATTTTAATGAAACTTCACAGTAATATAGCTTATACATCAGAATAACAAATAGGCAACTTTTCCGGGTATCACGCGGGCGAAGCCGTGGTCAGAGGCTAGTATATAGTAATACATGTAATAGAGTAGGCAGGCTGTGCTGCGGCATATTGCGCGGGAAATGAAACGGGCACATCTCTAACGCGCGGTAATTCCTCAGATTTATGATCCGCAGTTTTGGCGCAACACATATACATAATAACCAACTAATTTATTAATCACGCGTAAATTTAAACGACGTGTACATAATTAATTGTGTGAACAAACCACTGACATATAGTTAAGATATGATAACACATATGTTATATACCACAAAAGGTAGTCAACAAGCATGCAGCTCGTTTGTTGGTAAGCGGTTACCGTAACCTGTGGACGCGCTAGTTACAACAGAGATATGACACGCGCTCTGGCGACCTCTTCAAAAATTCAAAATGTCTTATTTTAAGAATCTCTACGTAATGCTCTGTTACATATTTAATATAACCGGAAATAAATGCTTTCTCTTGCGTCAAGCGCAGAGCTGAATCAAAATTAAAATCAATAAGTGACTATTTATTCATGAAATGGATCGGATCATTTAAAATCGTCAATAAAAACTAAACGGAACAAAGATTTTACACAATTCAATTCTATAATGTTTATTTATTGAACACAAATATAAATATAATTGACCACATCAAAGATTATTGAATGAAACCTACAACTTAGTGAAATTCAGTGAAACTGAATTTAAATTTGATTTTTTTATATGTAAACACAGGTTACTGAAGTTCTTACAGGGTATTTTTGTGCACTGTGATTTACCCTTGAGCGTACAAAGTTTTAACTTTAAATTTAATAATTATAAATGTCTTTCTTAATATCATACAAAAAAAAATGATTTCTTCATTATTTGTTTCAATATAACACAACACACAATATTAATACAGAATTGATTTAAGCGAAGTCACGTGTCTTCTGAGCGATACAAGTGCGAGTGTATACATTGATTGAGTGAGAGTTCCGCAGCGGCTCATTCCCGGCGGCGCGTCGCGCGTCGCGTCTCGGCTCATTCCCGGCGGCGCGTCGCGTCTCGGCTCATTCCCGGCGGCGCGTCGCGTCTCGGCTCATTCCCGGCGGCGCGTCGCGTCTCGGCTCATTCCCGGCGGCGCGTCGCGCGTCGCGTCTCGGCTCATTCCCGGCGGCGCGTCGCGCGTCGCGTCTCGGCTCATTCCCGGCGGCGCGTCGCGCGTCGCGTCTCGGCTCATTCCCGGCGGCGCGTCGCGTCTCGGCTCATTCCCGGCGGCGCGTCGCGCGTCGCGTCTCGGCTCATTCCCGGCGGCGCGTCGCGCGTCGCGTCTCGGCTCATTCCCGGCGGCGCGTCGCGTCTCGGCTCATTCCCGGCGGCGCGTCGCGCGTCGCGTCTCGGCTCATTCCCGGCGGCGCGTCGCGTCTCGGCTCATTCCCGGCGGCGCGTCGCGTCTCGGCTCATTCCCGGCGGCGCGTCGCGCGTCGCGTCTCGGCTCATTCCCGGCGGCGCGTCGCGTCTCGGCTCATTCCCGGCGGCGCGTCGCGCGTCGCGTCTCGGCTCATTCCCGGCGGCGCGTCGCGTCTCGGCTCATTCCCGGCGGCGCGTCGCGTCTCGGCTCATTCCCGGCGGCGCGTCGCGCGTCGCGTCTCGGCTCATTCCCGGCGGCGCGTCGCGCGTCGCGTCTCGGCTCATTCCCGGCGGCGCGTCGCGTCTCGGCTCATTCCCGGCGGCGCGTCGCGCGTCGCGTCTCGGCTCATTCCCGGCGGCGCGTCGCGTCTCGGCTCATTCCCGGCGGCGCGTCGCGTCTCGGCTCATTCCCGGCGGCGCGTCGCGCGTCGCGTCTCGGCTCATTCCCGGCGGCGCGTCGCGTCTCGGCTCATTCCCGGCGGCGCGTCGCGCGTCGCGTCTCGGCTCATTCCCGGCGGCGCGTCGCGTCTCGGCTCATTCCCGGCGGCGCGTCGCGTCTCGGCTCATTCCCGGCGGCGCGTCGCGCGTCGCGTCTCGGCTCATTCCCGGCGGCGCGTCGCGTCTCGGCTCATTCCCGGCGGCGCGTCGCTTCTCGGCTCATTCCCGGCGGCGCGTCGCGCGTCGCGTCTCGGCTCATTCCCGGCGGCGCGTCGCGCGTCGCGTCTCGGCTCATTCCCGGCGGCGCGTCGCGCGTCGCGTCTCGGCTCATTCCCGGCGGCGCGTCGCGTCTCGGCTCATTCCCGGCGGCGCGTCGCGCGTCGCGTCTCGGCTCATTCCCGGCGGCGCGTCGCGTCTCGGCTCATTCCCGGCGGCGCGTCGCGTCTCGGCTCATTCCCGGCGGCGCGTCGCGTCTCGGCTCATTCCCGGCGGCGCGTCGCGTCTCGGCTCATTCCCGGCGGCGCGTCGCGTCTCGGCTCATTCCCGGCGGCGCGTCGCGTCTCGGCTCATTCCCGGCGGCGCGTCGCGTCTCGGCTCATTCCCGGCGGCGCGTCGCGTCTCGGCTCATTCCCGGCGGCGCGTCGCGTCTCGGCTCATTCCCGGCGGCGCGTCGCGTCTCGGCTCATTCCCGGCGGCGCGTCGCGTCTCGGCTCATTCCCGGCGGCGCGTCGCGTCTCGGCTCATTCCCGGCGGCGCGTCGCGTCTCGGCTCATTCCCGGCGGCGCGTCGCGTCTCGGCTCATTCCCGGCGGCGCGTCGCGTCTCGGCTCATTCCCGGCGGCGCGTCGCGTCTCGGCTCATTCCCGGCGGCGCGTCGCGTCTCGGCTCATTCCCGGCGGCGCGTCGCGTCTCGGCTCATTCCCGGCGGCGCGTCGCGTCTCGGCTCATTCCCGGCGGCGCGTCGCGTCTCGGCTCATTCCCGGCGGCGCGTCGCGTCTCGGCTCATTCCCGGCGGCGCGTCGCGTCTCGGCTCATTCCCGGCGGCGCGTCGCGTCTCGGCTCATTCCCGGCGGCGCGTCGCGTCTCGGCTCATTCCCGGCGGCGCGTCGCGTCTCGGCTCATTCCCGGCGGCGCGTCGCGTCTCGGCTCATTCCCGGCGGCGCGTCGCGTCTCGGCTCATTCCCGGCGGCGCGTCGCTTCTCGGCTCGGGCGGCGTGTCCAGAGAACATGGAAACTATTCTAGCCGTCGTTTCATTCCAACATTGACAATCTCTGTGGCGCAGTGGGCGAAGGTCCGCTTGAGACGCAGAAGGTTGCGGGTTCAATTCCTGCCACGGGACAAATGTTTGTATCTGCAAATATTTGTCTCGGGTCTGGGTATTTTCTATGTATAAAATGTATGTATTTACAAAAAAAAATGTATATAAGTAGTATATCAGTCATGTAGTTCTCATAAAACAAGCTTTGGTTACTTTTGTAAATACATATAATATAAAACACCCAGACCCCGAGACAAATATTTATTAGGATGAAGATTAAATATAAAGTAATAATATTAATGAAGCAGATTATCTCTACAGCTGCACTCTCCTCATTTCAATGAATACACGTTCACCGCCGACCATTCATACAATCTTATAGATTCCTCACACAAAAGTCGTCTGTCTGGTTATGTCATTTTCTCGTGTACAATAAAGTATATTCATTCCTTATATTATACTAAGCGCGATCGTCAGCTCTATCTTCGCACGCTTTTTTATCGCTCTGCGACCGCTACTCTGTGATTAGAAATCTTGTCAACAAATGGCTACACACATACACACACACACACATATACCCATACCCCCACACAAACACACACTGTGATTGCAGACACCGTCATTCATTATTCATTAGAGTAATAATGAGGGAAGTATCTCCGGTAAACGCGTCGGGGTAGAATTAACAGTCGTGGGGATGTTTGTCGAAAGCTGAGGGAATTCCAAGACACGGCTTCGAATTCAAATCATTTATTAAGTCGTCTGATCTGTTTTCTTGTTTCAATGAGGGAAACATATCAAGAAGATACGTAACTCTAGCGAAACGGAGCGCTGATATTATCTTGGCTTGCTAACGTTTTAACGTTTAACGTTTTAACGTTATAACATTGTAACGTTGTAACGTTGTAACGTAGTAACGTTGTAACGTTGTAACGTTAAACGTTTTAACGTTGTAACGTTGTAACGTTTTAATGTAGTAACGTTGTAACGTTGTAACGTTTAACGTTTAACGTTTAACGTTTAACGTTGTAACGTTTAACGTTTAACGTTTTAACGTTGTAACGTTGTAACGTTTTAACGTTTTAACGTTTTAACGTTTTAACGTTTTAACGTTTTAACGTTTTAACGTTTTAACGTTTTAACGTTGTAACGTTTAACGTTTAACGTTTTAACGTTTTAGGATATTATAAGGACTAATACCACGCACATTATTGTTCTCTGAGGGCTTTATCATAGAACAATTAGATTACAGTCCATTTATATAACTACAAGCTATGCCACGCCCGAACTCGGCCCCCAGCCCACCGCGTCGCATCGCCTGACCGCGCTATAACTTCTTTTACTCGGCTCCGAAGGTTCGTAGCGTGATGTTAAATAACCTATAATCTTCCTCAAGAATCGGGCTATCAAATGCCAAAATAATTTTTCAAATCCGATTGTAAGTTCCAGAGATCAGCGCATTCAAACAAACGAACTCTTCATATCTATATATTATTAGTATAGATTAAAGTCAGGTAAATTCACGGCATTCATTATAATCATCATCACACTGTAGGAGTTTACTGCTGAACAAAGGTCTCCCTAAAGTGTGCCACGACGAACAGTGAATTATACCTATGGTCTCTTATAAGCGTCCATGAGTTACGGTAACCGCTTACCGATAGATGGCTTGTTTGCCAATTTAGTTGCATTAAAAAGCACCTGAGCCACCTCCATCAAAAACTTTTAAAACCCTTAATTAAAACTTTTTAGTTAAAGTATGTTAAAAGTAACAACACTTTTCTTTTAATCTCTTACTGATTAAGGTAAAGTAAACTCATACTCTCCTTTAATTCCAAACCACACACAGCTATCTACCTAGGTAAGTACAACTTATAAACACTATACAATTTATTTAAATTATTTTTTTACATAAAACAATACAAATGAATTGTTTTTAATTTAAATGTATTTTTAATGAGGACACAATTTTATAATCTCTCTGTCTATATATATTTATATGTTTTTTTTTTGAACGCACTAATCTCTAGAACTGCCTGTCGAATTGAAAATGGAAAAAATATTTTAGCATTCGATAGCCCAATTCTTTCGTAGGTTATAGGCTATTTAAAATCACACTACGACCCTTAGGAGCCAGAAAACGAAGTAATAGCGCGGCCGGGCGATGCGACGAGGCGGGTCGGAAGCCGAGGACGACCGTGACATAGCTAGTACCTGAATAAAATATAAAATATCAAAAAAATATATTAAGATTTCAAATTGATTGCAAACTTATTTGGTTGTGTGTACGGAGCGTGCGGCGCTCGACCGGACACTCGTAGTTCAACTGATTAGTACAAGCAGAACAAGTAACCGCACTCAGTGGACAATATTAGCACAACTGCTGCAACATTGTATCCGCTTGCGTGTCTCTACACACGGATACAGACAATATTAGCACATCTGCTGCTACATTGTATCCGCTTGCGTGTCTCTACACACGGATACAGACAATATTAGCACATCTGCTGCTACATTGTATCCGCTTGCGTGTCTCTACACACGGATACAGACAATATTAGCACAACTGCTGCTACATTGTATCCGCTTGCGTGTCTCTACACACGGATACAGACAATATTAGCACATCTGCTGCTACATTGTATCCGCTTGCGTGTCTCTACACACGGATGCAGACAATATTAGCACATCTGCTGCTACATTGTATCCGCTTGCGTGTCTCTACACACGGATACAGACAATATTAGCACAACTGCTGCTACATTGTATCCGCTTGCGTGTCTCTACACACGGATACAGACAATATTAGCACATCTGCTGCTACATTGTATCCGCTTGCGTGTCTCTACACACGGATACAGACAATATTAGCACATCTGCTGCTACATTGTATCCGCTTGCGTGTCTCTACACACGGATACAGACAATATTAGCACATCTGCTGCTACATTGTATCCGCTTGCGTGTCTCTACACACGGATACAGACAATATTAGCACATCTGCTGCTACATTGTATCCGCTTGCGTGTCTCTACACACGGATACAGACAATATTAGCACATCTGCTGCTACATTGTATCCGCTTGCGTGTCTCTACACACGGATACAGACAATATTAGCACATCTGCTGCTACATTGTATCCGCTTGCGTGTCTCTACACACGGATACAGACAACGACACTCCGCGCCAGCTCGTGTTCGTGTCGAGTGCTGGATTAGCGGATAAACAGCTTACAACGAGCAAATCGATATTAGCACACGATATTACCAGATTATTAGCTTTGCTCAGTAGACAAGTTTCAGGATAAACCAATTCAACGAACCGATTTCTGTTGCCAAGCAGTAATGCGAGCATTGTTGTTGTGTTCCGGTTTTTAGGGTGCCGGTGAAATTACAAGCACATGCGACTTTTCACCCGTTATATCTCAGGGTCGATAACGCGTGAGTGACCGCTTTCCAACAGCAGGCCATTATGCTTGTTTGCAACTTTGGTTGTATAAAAAAAGTACTTTATTTAAATACAAGTATATTCTTTTCAGAAAAAAAAGCTGACTTCAAATAACGGGAAGCTGATAAAAAGTATAGAATATGTAATTTCGTCCCTCATTTTTCATAAAATGTAGGTGTCGGACCACCCTTGAAGCATTACTCTACCCATTCAAAAAAAAATCATTAAAATCGGTTCACAATAAAATTTGCAACGATATCGCGTAACATATATACACACAAAAAAAAACAAATAAACGAATACAGAACATCGTTCCTTTTGAAGTAGGTTATAAATTAGTCTTCTTGTCTATAAAAGAGTTTCGGAAAAATATGTACAGTGATAATGGCAAGTCCTCACCCCGCCTTAATAAGGTACCATTGATCAACGCACACGTCCATCGAGTCTGTTTCATTAGCGGCATCGCTCCCCCATTATCTTATACGGACGCATCTTAATAATCGTCTTCAGCGTCCTAACAGCCGACCCAATTAGGCAGCATTTCACATGGGAAACAGGTCGGCGCCGATAGCCTGCCGGCGCCGTGCAAACCCGCGCACAATAATCAGGTAGTTTTAAAACAAGCTGATTATCTTATCTTATCTTAAGATACTCATTTATTTAAACTTTAGGAACTCAAAGTACACTTGGTTACGTCAGTAAAATTATAATGTTTTTGAGAGCATTAACACACAACGTGCACGTTGGGATGTGGACCCACAAGCTTAGGATCGAATGCCGGGTTTTCTAGCCACTACACCAGAGGGCTAGACAAATACTTCACGCTTAGTTTTCCTTTCACGCTAACGCAAATTAGTCAAGGTAAAACTTGGCAGCTCTCATGTGGTATTTCCACAGCTAATGTAATTTCCATACAGTTCAATCTTTTCGCAGGCGTTAACGCCAACAGAAAGTGATATTTGTTTAGAGCCCCAGCTTTCTATTTATTTTATTGGTGAGTGTTACACGGTTTCTTTTGAATAAACGCTGGTACCTGCTTTATGTGTGAATGTGCTTCTGGAGTGATTATTATTTCGTGCCGTAGGACATTACGTGGATTTTTTTGTGTCTGAGATAATAATGTATTACCCAGAATAGATCATTAACGTATGCCAGTAATATAAGAATTCCGAAAGAGTCTAACCATAGACGGTCTTATGGCTTAATGTCTAGCTATTATTAAAATTAAAGCTCAATTTTTCATTCTTAAAAATAAAGCTGATAGTATAGATGCTGTCAATAAAAAACAGCTAAGAGTTTAATTTAATATACTTACATAATTTGAATAGATTTTTTGTACAAAATACTAAGAAAGGGAGGGTTAATTAAAGTTAATTTTAAAAATGATTTTTTAAAATTTACTTTATTTTTTATCATCGTAATCATTGGCGGCTCGCAGTAACCCACCGCTGGGCATAGGCCTCTTCCCTCAAACACCACTCCTGTCTGGTCTAGGCCTTTCTCATCCAGCTCTAACCCTGTACGGCAAATATCCATCCATCCACCTAACTGTCATTGGTCTACCATCACCCCTTTGTTTAGCTCCTCGCCCACCAATCTGTATTTAATTAAAACCTACTAATGAAATAGATCCTACCGAAAACATTTAATGTAAAAAAGGTTGCCAAGACTCATAAAGTTTCACATCTTGGTCAAAAACTAACTATGATACATAATATATACATACATTTAATTTACTTCAGTAGATTCTGAAATCAATTCATTTATTATTATCGATTAATGCTCCCATGCAGAGAAGTACGGTACATTAAAATAGTAAATAATGTATGTATAATAGAGGTATATTGTACGATCTCGCACACAATGCGATGCGCTCGCTCGCGCGTGAACTCTATCGAGAGTTACTGCGTCGATTTGTTTCCGGCAACATTAGCGTTATTACGAATTGCTATTATAACGCTAATCAGATACAAATAGTGAATAGACGGTGTTTATGAATCGTTCATTGTTCCAGCAACTCCTTTTTTCAACCGACTTCAAACAAGGAAGAGGATTGTGTATGTTACGCGTTATCTTCGCCAATTGCGAACCGATTTTGATGATTCTTTTTTTATTAGGTTTTGCTCGGTGCCGTAGCGTGATGATAAAAAAACCTTCCTCATGAATTAGGCTATCAAAAGCAAAAATATTTTTTTAATTCCTACTAATAATGCCATAGATTGGTGCGTTCAAACAAAAAACCACAAAAATAAACTTAAGCTTTATTATTGGTATAGATAGATAAATAAACAAATAAAAACTGACAAAGTCAAAATTCATTTATTCAATAAAATCACAAGGATCACTTTGAAACGTCGGTTTTTATCTACTGCCTGTTCTTCCGCGACCAAGCCAGGAAAGAAAGGCAAGAAAACAAGGCCGGTTATTCTTTTTAATGATCCTTTTACAAAACAATAGGTTCGAGTTGGACAGAAAACAGACACACACATAGCCCCTACATCAGAATTCATGCTATCACTCGAAGATTTATTTCGATGTATGTGTGATATTTTTTTTTGGATGTATTACTTAGATTTGTACATAAATACCTATTACGTAATTCAATAAGAACTACGATGAAACAATTCACGGATTTACTAGAAATGATGTTTTTAACGAACAAAAAAATGGATATATTTATTCAAACGTATTCAGTGAAAGCAATAAAAAGCAAATAAAACAATGAGATGAAACTCACGAAGCCTAGAGGTGTGTTCATTTATTTACTGAAAAACAATATCGGAAAAAAACGCATTCTGTGTATCCGACGCAATTTCACATCTCTGCGCTGCAATCATTCTATTTACACAAAATTATATCAATATACAAGATTATATCAATATACAATATTATATCAATATACAATATTATTATCAATATACAATATGCAATGCTGCCAACTGGACATTATTACTACTATTAGCTGTAGGTAATTTAAAAAAACTTTATACCTGGGTGTACGAAACGGCTCGATGATGTGAATGATGTCGGGCGAGTAGTCGCGACGTAAGAGGTGCGGTTTCGATTCCCACTACGGGACAAATGTTTGCGTGTTCTGCTGATATTTGTTCCGGTCCTGAGTGTTGTGGTACCACGGTGCTCATAGCTCCTGATACCCACGATACAGGAAATCCTAGTGTGGGTTTAGAACTACGAATGTGACTTTAGGGCGTAAAAATAACTTCTAACTGTAAGTGATCAAAAAGGAAAATTTGTTCACCTGGGTGTACAGCTGGGTGTTTGGAAAGAAAACAAATCTTATCTCAATACCTAGGTAAGCTTGTCGTGCAGAATGTAGTAGCCGTGTGATCGTTTCATGATGATCTTGTGATTTTAATGAATTAATAATAATAATGCTGGACATTTTTCACACAGCATCATCTAGCTCCAAACTAAGCAGAGCTTGTGTTATAAGAACTAAATGACTGACACAGCACTTTCATATATATACTTTTAAATTATTTATATATAGAAAACACCCAGATCCGATATAAATATTAGCAGATCATAAAAACAATGGTCCCGCGGCGGGAATCGAACCCGCAACCTTCTGCGTCTCAGGCGGGCCTTCATCCACTGCGCCACAGAGATCGTCAAATAGATGCATTTTGAGTGTGACTTTGAGTTTGATTTTGATGCATGAGTCATGAGTCAGGCTACACAAGCTCAGTGCGTCGTCGATTGACTCCTGAGATCGCATTCGATCCATCATTATAATCCGTCTCTCGCACTGACAGCATGCTCTCATCGGTCTCCACAAAAAAGCCCTTTTATTGTAACGGGATTTAAACCTATAAAAATCAAACTTCACAAGTATATTATATATACTATTCTTCACAAGTATATTATATATACTTGTGAAGAATAATATACAGCCTATGTCTATCCTGAAGGTCCATTCTGAATATATATTTTTTTAAATCGGATAATTATTTTCTGAGAATACCTCCAACATCCAAACTTACTAACTTTACTTCTTTATAATAAACTAGCTGCGCCCCGCGATTCCACCCGCGTAAGTTTCGATTCCGTTGGAATATCGGGATAAAAAGTAACAACCCTGGATGATAAAACTATTTATTTGAATAAGAATTGATCCTACGATACGAATGTAACCAACTTTTGTTTCTACCCGCGATCTTATTACATTTTAGAACACAAGAGCTGCTATTGTGACTTAACTATGATAGTAAGATATATTCTTTTCAAGATTTTTTTGTAGGTAATAATGAGTACTTTAATCATGTAGTACATAATTTTTATGTATCATCAATAGTTTTCTCAGCGCACGCCAAATAATGAATTTTATAGGCAAAATTTTGCTACTTTGGGTTACATGATTGCAATTTTCTTCAGGATCTCTATTTTTTGAAAATAAATTATAGCCTATGTTACTTTCTGATAATTTAGCTTTCATTTGGTGAAAAATGGTTAAAATCAGTTCAGTAGTTTCGGAGCCTATTCGATACAAAAAAACAAACAAAAAAAAAACCTCTTTATCTATTAGTATAGAAAGTATAGAAGTATAGATATCAGAGCTCAGATATCTGAATTTATGGGAATCGCTTTCCAAGATTATACAAGGTGGTAACGTATCTCGTAGATCCCTGTTCGCGCGATCGTAGAGGGAAGCTACGGCGTAGCACATATGCTACGAGACGATGCTACGCCTGGAATGGAATTGTTTGACTGGAAATTATGGTGCGTTTACACGAAGACAGCGATTGAGCTAGTCGTGCCTACTTCATAGTGCGATTTATTTGCAACTTTCATTATAACCAACAGAATTTGGCTACATTTGCGTACGTTCGGGGTTGTATTAAATATAACCAAAATATTTCGTGATAGAATTCGAAAATATTTTTCCAAGGGGCCCTGGAGAAACCTATTTAGACCCAAATAAGGGTCAGAGTTTATTACAAATTACCTCTACTATTGGAGTTTATTTATTTTCGAAGCCAATGCTTTGACTAGGAATGTCTCGAATATTCCTTTTCTTTAATAAAAAATCCTTGAACCATTGTGTCTGCTTCTTCGTCTCGCTCACCTAGAGAGAACTCTTTCGAGATATATTCAGCAACTGAGTATATTGTTTTAAATTAATTATCAGAATGTTCACAGCTGCTGTATATGAGCAATCGGCAACGATTCTCTTGTACACAAACTAAACTAAATTTTAACTATCGCTCTCTTTTACTGCCAGTAACAAAAGAAAGAGATAGCAACAATTTTAGTGCCGTCAAATTACTCAGATTTAAGTTTTCCATACAAGTTTAGTCGTGATTTCAAAACATGCTCACTATAAACACGTAAACTAATTTGACAGGAGTAAAATTCTTGCCATCCCTTTCTTTCGTGCACAGTTTATTTATTAAGTTGTGCAAGAAAATTGGCTCCAATTCCAATGTGATCGTATCGTTCCGCTGAACACATTATAATCGACGCGTTTTGTTGAAGCAAATCACCGGCGACTGATCATTTGGACGCAGAGCTCGTTGTAATAATATGAAGGATGTTTGTGAGAGGTTAATCGCTCGTGTTTAGCGCAGAGCCGTCATTCGCCCGACGAGGTACATCATTCGTATACAAATGAGCGGTGAATTTCGAGACTGATGGGGCTTTGTCTAATTAAACGTGAATTACCACTATGAGCTCCATAAACTGAACCTTCGTAAATTGATGTCTTATCATTTGTTCGTTTATTAGACTTGTGGAGTTTCGTAGATGATTATTATGTACTGTGAATAGTTTAAAGAGAAAGGAAATCTCCTCTTAATTACCGGTCAATGATAATTAAGCCTCGAGGTTTTTTTATAGAAAATAGTGTAATAATATTATTATTAATAAGCAAAAGTTATTACAAAATTAAAATTAATTAGTTAGCGACACGCTGTAATTATATGTAACTGATTAATATTGTAAAATTCATAAATTTAATTAAGCATTCTCATAGTTATGAGTAATTAAAACTTATTTATTTAAGCGTCTGCCCACAGCCTCTCCCACGCGGTACCCAAATAAAAGTAGACTACATGTTGTTCTAGGCCACGAACTCTACGTGTTTCTTTCATCAAAATCGGCCGATTACGGAGATCATTAGCGAAAAACATCAAAACTTTAATAATGAAACATGAAATTTTGTGAAACTTATATCCAGACAAACAGAATCTTTATCTTTAGTTGAACGAACTTAATAACATACCTGTTGTATTTGGTTACTAGCTTCTGCCCACGTCTTCGCCCGCGTGGTATCCGGATAAAAAGTAGCCAATGTGTTATTCTGATGTATAAGCTATGCTACTGTAAAGTTTTATCAAAATCCATTCAGCAGTTTATGCGTGAAAGAGTAACAAACATACATCCTCACAAACTTTCACGTTTATAATATTAGGAGGATAGACAAGTATCAAATGGAGCGTCGATCGATCCAACAGAGCAAGTTTTGAGAAACCCCGAAGTGTAATAACACCCAAACCCTTCAAAGAGCATGGGCGCCGGTGAAATTACAGGTACATGAGACGTCTGTATTATAAGGTTACGGTAACAGCTTACCAAGAGTTGGGCCATATGTTTTTTTGACACTTAAGTTGTATAAGATAAAAAAAGCCATCTCTGGCAACTCTCTTCACGCTCCTGCCCCAATCGAACCCAGTGCGTTTCTACCACCTTCACAATATCATCCGAGTATCTGGCTGGTGGTCTGTCTCGTGATCTATACCACCTTGACCCTCCACGTGGCGCGTCCACCACTCCGCCACTGCCGTCGTCCATCTGCCGTTATACCCACCGCTATACAATTCAATAAAGAGCTTAAAACGCATCATCCATAATAAATGTATGAGTTTCAGAGCGATTTGCGGAACCCTAATCATTAACTGATCACATCACATATATTATAATATTATATTGATCATTTAAGTAATATTAATCGGATATTATGCGCGCAGTGAACTACTGAGCTGCTGATGCATATATTAAGTTAGATAAAAGTGAATAATGATGATAACTCCAGCTGGCTATAGAGTATCATCATTTTTTTGTCCTTGTCCCACATCACGCGGAGTCGGCACCTGTTTCATCTTCCGCTCTCCTCTATCTGCCGTCATCCTCTATCTGTACTCAATCTTAACTATATCGTCCTTCACACAATCCATCCATCTTTTCTTTGGGCTTTCTCTACTCCTTTATCCACCCACGTTCATATTTAAACTCTTTTCTTAATATGACTTTTTTCCCTCCTCATCACGGTAACCTATAGATCCAATAGCTAGATGTGGAGCGTGTGGATCTGACCTTCCACCACCAAAAATGTCTTGAGAAAAAATCCAGATTTGCCTCCAGCTACCGGTATGTGCCCGACTCACTCGTCTTTTATTGAAGCCTGATTGCGATATCAACGCGGAGCCTCCACCATTGCTCCTCGAGTCATAATATACAATTTTCAGGGTATTTTTCTTTTATAATGTAGGGATGGTTTGGTTTCGATTAAAACTTTCAAAACTTTGTTTTCAAAGTTTTAATCGAATCGCTGTAGAACAAATGTTTGCTTGTTCAGATTCAGATTCCGATTCAGATTCAGATTTATTTATTTGCGAAACATGGTTTTAGAGTAGGTATGATTCAAATTCAAATGTACTTACTTATAATGACATTCAAGAGCCATGTTATAGCCATGGTGGAGCCAAGCATTATTTTTTAGACTCGCAACTTAAATATTGAACATCTTCGTCATGATACAAATAAATAAAACCCAGAAGCCTTGCTTATGTTGACTGTACTCTAATATTTCGTGGATGACAGTGGGAATATTTTTAAAATTTAATAAATGCTGCTGGATGTGAGATATTTTTTGTATGTGGTGGGAATGACCCGCCTTCGTTACGCTAACGAGCGGCGCGGCGGCGGCGGCGGCGGCGGCGGCCCGACTCCGCGATCCTCGCCAACAACTGCGCTATAGAGGAACTTAATCTACAAAAATATTACAAAGAGGCAAAGTTTGTATGTAAGAGATAATCTCCGAAACTACTCATTTGATTTCAAAAAATATTTACTAATATTTAGAATGGACTTTCAGTGTAGGCATAGGATGCATCTTAAACTAAAATAACTTTTCGTAAAGACCAATTTTGCTACGAAAGTCGACGAAAAAACCGTCGAGCTAATGCGTTTCTTACGAACACTGCCGTAACGGTAAAAGCTAATTTTCATCTACTTTTTATCTGAGTACCATCCGAGCGAAGCCGTGGGCAGTAGCTTGTTTATTTTAAATAGGTATCACACAGTCAGTAACCGACTTTATTTTCACAATCCACAATGGAATAGATTTTATTTCCCTTCAGTTATTCGGCGCCCTGTGTGTTGTGTGCTGTGCGCTGTGCAACGTGTGCAGTGTGCGGTCATTATGCACACAATGGCGATAAACAGTGAGTCGCATAGCTGTGAACTGAAGCTCTGTATGCAAAACGGACGGCGCATATTCTTATAATAACAGACCATATCTATTTCAGAGCGTGGAAGAATCTATTGTATTTTAAGTCGTCTGTGAAAATAGAAGGCGTAGATCGGCTGAACCCTTTTCTTTGATTGAAATTACGTAATATTTTGTTTGAGGTATTTCGAGGGAACGTTGGGATCAATCTTCAGAATCAGCGTATTTGTTTGATCGCTCTGGTGCTTTTTAAATATTGTTATTATTGCTGTTCTGTATTTTTATTTCGAAAAGGAAGTGTCTTATTTTTATAATGGCCCCTAATTTTCTTAACCAGTTTTCGAAATATTTGGGTTTGAAAATTTCGAGACCAGAGCGATCAATATTGATGCCAGAGCCATCAACAAAAGCATGATTTTTATTAGAAAAACACTATAAATCAGTTAATTTTTATATTGTAAAATAGTCAAACCACATCAGTTTAGGGCAATTAGGCCATCTAAACACTTTTATCTAAATCACACGTTACATTATATACTGTCATCCTAATTTATTATTTGGATACCGTTATTTTACTTAGGTTAAGTATAAAAATTACTAAAAAACACTATCAAAACTTTTTTTCTTATTCTTTAATTATTCTGATTCTTATTTTTTAGGTTTCCCTCGATTTTATCAGCCTGAGCATAGAGAAGCTGCCAGAAGCTTATTTTAGCCATTCTGCGTTGCTCAGCCAACTTCTTTCGCTCTTGCTTTCTTGTCTTTTTTTTTGGAAGCATTATTTCTACAACTTTATAATAATTGTTTAGTTCTTTTATTAAACTTTTGAAACTGAGAAAAAGTCGCGCGGTTTTTTTTAAACGCCTTAATGGTCTTAAATAGCTCGACACGTAAGACAAGCAGGTTAGACATCATCTCAAATCTTCAAGATCTTCGATGATGGTCTAAGAGCATAGTCAGAAGCACTACATAAGGTGGGCATCTGCACTTTGTAATATTTTATGACTTTAAGGTATAAAAAATGCTTCCTTATTATCATAAAATTAATTTTTGAGATCGATCTGGTCTTTTTGACCAGAGCGATCAATGCCATAGCAATCAAAAAAAGTAACTAATTTAATGATTCTGCAGAGATGCAAAACAATATAAAGCTATAATTTATACACAACAAATATATCCCTAAAACAGTTCTTATTGAATTGAAACATAAACAAAGTGAATAACAAATCAGAAAAATGTACCATAGCGATCAAACATTTACAAATCTAAAGCCAGAGCAATCAATTAATTACTTCTTTATCTCGGCACCACGGCAAAGCAGAACATGCCCGTCCCCATCGGTAGACAGAGCACAGCTGATGACAGCGCGCATTGCGAAAACTGATTGGATAAAGCGTTCAGCTAGGAATGTGAACACGGATTCATGTTGGTCCAGAGCGATCAACAAAAACGCGGGGACACAACTTATTTTTCGAATTGAAGCGAAACTATTCATTTATTTTTATAATCTAATTTAATTCCATAGAAATAGACCTTTTGTAATGTTAGATAAATAAATAAAATGTCGTAATGTTTCAACATAAAAAAGTTACGAATGGTTTTCTGAATCGAACTGGAGTTGGGACAGCCCAGAGCAATCAAGTTTTCAAGGTTTCGGATTTTTTTTAATATATTTACAATAACGTTAGATAAATAATTCTGAGTGCCCAAGGTAGCTAACAAGGCAAACTATCCAACAAAAAAAACTCCTATTCAAAATTATTACCTTAAGGTGGACTTCTTCACTGAGACATAGTTTTTTTTTTGTTTTGGAGATTGAGCCGTTGTCATATTTTTTTGAGAGGAAGCGTTCCTATCAGTACTCTGCAAATAGTAATTCCTCAGATGAATATAGTCGGAAAAGACGAATTATTCCCATCTGTCACCCGGCACCTTGTTGCGAACAGTCGTTTAAAAGGGTTCTTTGTGGTAACATTATCAAACACGCACTGTGGAAGTTCATTACATAATTAATATAGTATTAATCTATTTAAAACATAAGGACTCACAGAACACTTTGTTAGAACAATTGACAGGTATATACATATGTAGCATATACAGTAATATAGCTTATACACCAGAATAACATATAATAAGAATGCTGGACATTTTCACACAGCATCATCTAACCCTAAACTAAGCAGAGCTTATATAACGGGAACTAAATGACTGTTAAACTACTTATATACATTTTCTTTTGAGTATAAGCTACTTTTCATTCGGATACAACGTGGGCGAAGCCGTAGGCAGACGTTAGTATTACACATAAATTACATAGAATATTACGTTATTAATCTGATAGGTGATCAGTTTGGTAGCTAGTCTCTACTGACACTAACAAACTCATATAGTCATAGTGAGCGGTGAAGGGCAAGCTCTCGGCTTCTACTCGCGGTGTTATTGAATTACGTTAGTTTTATGAGAGTTTAGGAGACGCGTCTCGTCGGGACCAGCTCGTGAATACTCCAGTCAAGGTCCCCGCGAGGTGAACCGCTTTATGATGTCGATAAATAATAATATATCTTGTTCATCGGCTATTTATTAAGGATATTGAACCGAAACTGCTTTCATCGCCTTTTTATTGTTCACCGAACGATAAAGCAAATTGATTATTCTGGGGAAATACATTACTGGTGTTTTCGTTGGCAAGATGACAAATTAGGTTAGGGTTATGCACCCACTTCGTTCGCAAATCCTAACCTGACGTAACTGAAATTGTAAGATAAATTTTATCAATTTATTAAGAAATGTATGTGATGATAGTTTTACCATCACACACATTTCACTGTGTGTACAGAGCATATTTACCATCACACACATTTCACTGTGTGTACAGAGCATATTCACCATCACACACATTTCACTGTGTGTACAGAGCATATTTACCATCACACACATTTCACTGTGTGTACAGAGCATTTTTTTTTATAACCTGAACTTATCATGCCATTGCCTGTGTTTTACAACAAAACATGTAATCTATACTTATAATTATAAAATGGTAAAGTTTATAATATAAGTAGGTTAATTTCCGAAAAGAAGCTAAACCGATTCCCAAAAAACCTTTCATTAATATTTAGAATGAGCCTTCGGGTGGACACAGGTTTTATATTATACTAGCTTCTGCCCACGGCTTCGCCCGCGCGGTACCCGAATTAAAAGTAGCCTATGTGTTATTCTGATGTACAAGCTATATTACTGTAAAGTTTCATCAAAATCCGTTCAGTAGTTTTTGCGTGAAAGAGTAACAAACATCCATCCTCGCAAACTTTCGCGTTTATAATATTAGTAGGATTATCTCGTTAAAATAAAAAAGCTTTTCGTGGAGACCAATTTTGCAACGTAAGTCGACAAAAAAGTGTCGAGCGAATTCGTTTCTTGCGAACGCTATCTCCGCGGTAAGCGCTACTTTTCGTCAGCTACTTTTTATCCGGGTACCACGCGAGCGAAGCCGTGGGCTGTAGTTAAACAAATTAAGCTGTGTAATAGGTGTTATTTTATGAAAGTTGGCTCTTTATTCAATGCAAGGGTGTGACTCGGCCGTGCAAGGAGGAGGAGCGGAGGAGGGCGGGTGGTTGTTGCGTGGTGTTGCTCGGTGTTGTCCGGTCGGAACCACTTCCCGATCTGAAAGTGCTGGCGCCTCTACAACTGTCCTACTACTTTATATTTCGTGCGCTGAGTTGAAGCTGGTTGCTCGCTTTAGCGTACTGCGTTAAGAACTGTTTTGAAGTAGATATTTGCGGACAACAAATATCGCACATATTAACTGAGCGGAGCAGCATTAAGCTAAGACAGACAGATGGCATAGGGAGGTTTTTTTTTATACAAGATAAAAAAAAACCTCCCTATGAAACAAAAATGCACTTAAACTCATACAAACGTGTTCTAGGAATGAATCAAATGTAGTAGCGCCATCTAGTTTGGTTTTTAGACACTAGTTTACATTATCTCTAAAGCTGGTATGAATTGACATGAATAATTAGACAGGAAAAAGATTTTCCTCTTTATTTCAGTGTTTTTTTTAAAATCTTACTGTTCTTTATGGTATCTATTTTATTTATGTTTTTCAAGTCCTTTCTGTGATTTATTGTTTTGTCAAATAGAGTAAGTTCGATTATATTCTATATAATTATTCAGACATTCTAACATTTTTGATGTCAGTTGATGCATACTGTCTTCTCCTTCGTCGGATGAAATCCACGGTCGGTACAACCTAACTGCTATTTTTTTAATCTTTTTATTCATAATCACTCACTAATTTAGCAGGGTCGATAACTCTAATCCTGTCTATTTTTAAGACTAAACAAAGGGACTAGATGCAGACAACTTTTAGCACGCTGCTAAAGATATTGGCCTTGATTCTGTAGTACACTAACTAAATTAAATTAAAACTGTCGCTCTCTTTTACTGATAGTGTACGCAAGAAAGAGATAGCAAGAATTTTACTGATGTGTGCTGCTGTCAAATCAGTTTAGGTACGTGCCGCATTTCTTCTTGTTTATAGTCAGTATGTTTTGAAATCACGACTAAATTTGTATGGAAAACTTAAGTATGACTAATTTGACGGCACTAAAATGTATTTATCTCTTTCTTACTTGCACTATCAGTAAAAGAGAGCGACTGTTTAAATTTAGTTTAGTTAGTGTACTACGGAATCGAGGCCACTGACTGAATTCTGATTCACTCGGTCTTAGACATGTCGCTGAGCAACAACGCCTTTTATATATGTGTTTTCTGTGAAACTAGGCCGCTGTCCTCCAGATAGCCGTGAAAGTGTGTGTTGGCCGGACGTGGTGCGAGTTCTCCCATGAGCGAATATACTCAGACACATTAAACAAAAGAGTATCAGAGTTCGTGAAACAGATTTTAATGGGTTCTGTTAATGCGAGTTGAGTTGAGTTAAGGGCGGGTGAAACTGACGCTGTGGCAGCGGTGAGGCGGTGGGGATCAAAGAGAAATGCTCGTCATTTAGATGTCAAAGTTTGCGTGAAGTTATTGATCGCCACCGCCATCGTGCGAGTTTGACCGAGCCTACAATAAATCTATATACACTCAACTCTAGACAAAATTGAAGTCGGTAATCTATACTTGTATATAAAGCTGAAGAGTTTGAACGCGCTAATCTCTGGAAGAAGCAGACGAATTTAAAAAAAATCTTTTTGCATATTATAGCAAAATTCTTGGGGACGGTTATTGGCTATTTAAAATCACGCTACGACTCTTAAGAGCCGACCAAAGTAAGAAAGTCAGAAGAACGCTAAACGAAAACGAAGTAATATGCAACGCGTCGGGTCGGGGGCCGAAGATGGCCGTCGCACAGCTGGTATTTGAATATAATGAGAATGACGTCAGCAATCGACAAAACTATCTCATACATTTACTGAGCGTATTCATATTGTTTTTAATGTTGAATGTATTAACCCTACTTATATTATAAATGCGATAGTTTAGATATTTATTGCTAACAATCTCCGTAACTACTGAACTGATTTGAATGAAATTTTGATCAGGTATAGTTTCTGGCCTAGAATATATATTTATCTGGATTCCACGCGAGCGTAGCCGTGGGCGAAGACTAGTATATCTATAGAGTACTATAGTGTTTCCTAGTGGAGACCCCGACTTCTGATCCGGAGGTTCGTGGGTTCGTGCTCTAATAGATTTTTTCACACTAGAATGTATGTTTGGTAACGATTGTTCCAAATGCTAACTGCATGATTGGATTACCTTTCACTGGTAACCCCACTGAGGATAGATGAGAGAATGTCCTTAACGCGAATGACAGTAGTGAGCGTGTTAATCCTGTAGTCGTTTAATTATCCAGACCAGAAGGCCATTAGATATACCGCTATAGACGCTTTACGACTTTTTCATTCCTTTCATACAGACGTAAAAAATCTTTTCAAGATTGCAAATAAAGCTTTCCGACTACAATAGGGGGACATTAAAATGTACTCGTTTACGAAAGAGCGGACTTTACACAGAGCAGAGATATGAAGACGCACCGAGCTCTAACAGACACACCTCATCATCATCTTTAAACACTTGTAGAAGTCCACGGACAGACGCTGTTAATGGTCTGATCAGATGACTTAGGCCTCTCCAAAAGAGTGCTATAAAAATAAATAAATAATGCTGGAAATTTTCACACATCATCATCTAGCCCCAAAGTACTCAGATTGTTATGGGAACTACATGACTTATATACTTCATACTCGTATATACTTTATTTTTGTACATACATACAAAAATAGTATACATGGAAAACACCCAGACCCAAGGCAAACATTAGCTCCGCGGAAATCATCGGGACGCACAAGCTCACCGGAGAGTGCCAAACTCCGCCTCGGCCCTCCCATGGTGCTCCTCCCCGACCCCACCATGCTGCCCCATCTACTGTGCCCCAGTCCGTTAGTTGCTCGACAATAAGATCCCACGTATGAGAAGTTATTGTCGGGCTTAAACGAGGCGCACCGTCCCATAGGTTTCCGTTCACACCGGATCTGTCTGATCCATAAGCGATCAGAGCCCACAGGCACACGAGCAGGTTGACCGACATGCCACCCCGTATCTTTATTCGCCAAGCTCAACCACAAACCAAATTAGTTTCTGCACAAAACGTTACCACAACTAAAGCAATATTTCTTGAATAACGCGTCATTGGGACATAATCGTACTTATTCGGAAACACGAACGTTACCGAAGCGTTTTATTTAAATCGTATTAATGCAATTTTCATACAATTCAATATTTTTGCAGGCGTTAGCGCTAACACAAAGTGGTAGTTGTCTAACGATCCCTCTCAGCGCGTTACAGCGACCAGGAGGCGCGTGTCAGCTGATATCCGACGTGAAGAGTTGTTTGTTCCTTTGAAATGTTCAAGGTTGATTCAAGAAGTCCTGGAAGAGATTATTCGTTTCCTTCTCAAAGTTATTTGGGACGTCTCGCATAAACAGTAAATTATACCTAATTTACTAACACAAAAATCATTTTTGACCTATATATATAGTGAAACAATACAATGACCTAGCACAAACGTCTTCGTAAATAAAATAAATGCGAATAATTGTTTATGATTCTTCACGTCTGTCGAAGTGGCTGTGAGTTCAATGAAAGATAGAATAGAAATACATGGAAGTTATAGACTACTTAAGTGGCAAACAAGCATTAGCAGGTAAGTGATTACCTAAGGCACCGAGGTCTCACTCGCGGTCTCACCTTAATTAGCTAAGCTCACAGTATAACTTGTCAGATTTTGACATTAAAAATAATAAGACATTAAATATAAGAAAACCTACTTTCTCACGTGCTTACCTTATTTTGCTCACTCGGGATGAGACTCTTTCGAATAAGAAACAAAAGTAAAATCGCCCACAAAAAATGTTTCGGCTAGTCCTGATTCCATAAGATGATGATGTTTTTTGAGTTTTACGGAAATAGTAGCAATTCCTCAGGAATAAAACTTTTAATGGACCACCTCGAGATCATTCCCTATACAATAACAAAAGAATCATCAAAATCGGTTAACAAATGGCGAAGATATCAAGTAAAAAAGGTACCTCACCTATGGATATGGAATATCTATCGTATGATATATGTTTAGATACCATTCATGAATGAATTATATAAACAGACAGATGCACAGCCCCCCGCTGACCCCCGCACTGACCCCCGCACTGACCCCCGCACTGACCCCCGCACTGACACCCGCACTGACCCCCGCACTGACCCCCGCACTGACACCGATTGGGTGTTTGTGTGATTGTGTTGTGTTGTATTGGTGCGGTTGCGTTTGCCAACATTAGTATAGATTATTTTTGTACTTAGTTTATCTCCAAAAGTGTTTCAACATCAACGTAGCTTAGAGACAGTAACCAATTGGTTAAATTTATTTTACAGGTATGATTATTAATGGAGTATATGCTTGTAAGTTTGTTCGTTGTCGTCATCATTCACTAAACTATATGACGTCCTCATTTCACAATGTTTTGTCGAAAGGCACCTCCTCACCCCCCCCCCCCCCACTCCCCCCCCCCTACCTCACGGTCTCCCTGCGTGGTTCCGGCGTGACCAGCAGTAGGTACTAATAAAGCATCCAATAATGTGAGTTGGGACGCTATCTAACAACCATTTCTCGGGATATATACAGTAAGATTGTCGGAGAGTGGCGTCGTTTCTTGGTAAATGCCCTGCGACTGCTCTCTCGCTAATTGAGTGGAGTCAGCAAGCGAGCAACCATCTCGAAATGCTTCTGGTCATATTCTCTCGTGTTAGTTAGATTGGGAATCGTTGAAAGGGCAAAGTTTACGCTTTTATAGCTAATTTACAAGAGATTTAATAATAATAATCCTGTACTTTTTTCACACAGCATCATCTAGCCCCAAACTAAGCAGAGCTTGTGTTATGGGAACTGCATGACTGATATACTACTTATGTATATCCCTTTTTTTGTAAATACATACATACAAATAATACATATAAAACACCCGGGTTCGGTCCGTTGTCCCCCAGTCCCGTATTCACCGGTCCGTTCTCCTCCCGATTAAAATAAAGTTTATATCAATATTTTTTGTCGCTTTTGCGTTAATTTACATAAAGCACCGGCGAAAACTAAAGTGCTTCAGAATTTTACTCTTATTTAAATGATTTAGTTTTAACTTTTGTTAATTCCGGACTCGAGACGAATATAAGCGTGTCTTTTATTAAAAAAAAGACACGCTCTCGACTATATTCCCCTTGAGGGGCATCCTCAGATACATACTGAGATACATACTCAAATACATACTCAGATACATACTCAGATACATACTCAGATTCATACTCAGATACATACTCAGATACATACTCAGAAACATACTCAGATACATACTCAGATACATACTCAGATACATACTCAGATACATACTCAGATACATACTCAGATACATACTCAGATACATACTCAGAAACATTCTCAGATATATACTCAGTGCTTAGATCTCTGATAACACCAAGCAGGGGGTAGTCAGAGGCACTTCCAAGTATTAGCATAATTATGTGCCCGTTTTGCAAGTAGTTAGCATTCCACGTGATAGGTTGCGATCCGGTTCTTGCAGGTGTATACTGTGACTTCAAGATCCGGTTCTTGCAGGTGTATACTGTGACTTCAAGATACGGTTCTTGCAGGTGTATACTGTGACTTCAAGATACGGTTCTTGCAGGTGTATACTGTGACTTCAAGATACGGTTCTTGCAGGTGTATACTGTGACTTCAAGATACGGTTCTTGCAGGTGTATACTGTGACTTCAAGATACGGTTCTTGCAGGTGTATACTGTGACTTCAAGATACGGTTCTTGCAGGTGTATACTGTGACTTCAAGATACGGTTCTTGCAGGTGTATACTGTGACTTCAAGATACGGTTCTTGCAGGTGTATACTGTGACTTCAAGATACGGTTCTTGCAGGTGTATACTGTGACTTCAAGATACGGTTCTTGCAGGTGTATACTGTGACTTCAAGATACGGTTCTTGCAGGTGTATACTGTGACTTCAAGATACGGTTCTTGCAGGTGTATACTGTGACTTCAAGATACGGTTCTTGCAGGTGTATACTGTGACTTCAAGATACGGTTCTTGCAGGTGTATACTGTGACTTCAAGATACGGTTCTTGCAGGTGTATACTGTGACTTCAAGATACGGTTCTTGCAGGTGTATACTGTGACTTCAAGATACGGTTCTTGCAGGTGTATACTGTGACTTCAAGATACGGTTCTTGCAGGTGTATACTGTGACTTCAAGATACGGTTCTTGCAGGTGTATACTGTGACTTCAAGATACGGTTCTTGCAGGTGTATACTGTGACTTCAAGATACGGTTCTTGCAGGTGTATACTGTGACTTCAAGATACGGTTCTTGCAGGTGTATACTGTGACTTCAAGATACGGTTCTTGCAGGTGTATACTGTGACTTCAAGATACGGTTCTTGCAGGTGTATACTGTGACTTCAAGATACGGTTCTTGCAGGTGTATACTGTGACTTCAAGATACGGTTCTTGCAGGTGTATACTGTGACTTCAAGATACGGTTCTTGCAGGTGTATACTGTGACTTCAAGATACGGTTCTTGCAGGTGTATACTGTGACTTCAAGATACGGTTCTTGCAGGTGTATACTGTGACTTCAAGTAAGTGACTTATAGACTTATATGTGCTCTTTTGCTGAGTAAAGATTTGTGAATAACAATAAAAATACTTCAAGTAAGTGCTTGAGAGGCTTAACTCAGTACGATACTCAGTATGAGTATCTCTGCTTCGGAGGAATTATTTTGTGCAATGAGAGGGTTCCATTATTCATTCTTTTGTGAAAATGTCGCGTCGCGTTTCTTTTGTTTCCGCTCATTTCTCAGCGTCGTCTACGTAAAGTGACCTCTCAGTCGCTGCATCAGTCTACGTCAGTCTACGTCAGTCTACGTCAGTCTACGTCAGTCTACGTCAGTCTACGTCAGTCTACGTCAGTCTACGTCAGTCTACGTCAGTCTACGTCAGTCTACGTCAGTCTACGTCAGTCTACGTCAGTCTACGTCAGTCTACGTCAGTCTACGTCAGTCTACGTCAGTCTACGTCAGTCTACGTCAGTCTACGTCAGTCTACCTGCACCTGATTACATCATCCTAATTTATTTTCTACTATATTTTATATGCCAGATTCAAACTGAAATAAGAAAGATTGCAAGCCTCTTTGGTATGATACTCATACGTAGTTCAAGATCTTTGGTTAATATAAAAGCAAACGTCTGAATTAAAGCTACTTTGTAATTTAAGTAGTTAATGTAAAAAAGGACTAAATGACTTTTACAGTGACATTTACCTTAGCTGAGTTCAAAGAAGTTTCGCCGGAAGTTGGCAGAGAAAACAGACAGAGAAAAAGGCGGCAAAGAAGAATTATTTTATAGATTAGTCCGTCTCTCCGCGTTTTCCTTTTGAAAATATCAAAACCATTTCTACGGTTTAAGATGATATGCTACCTACTATGTAGTAAACAAAGTTTTTTATGTTTAAAAACGATCCTTCATAAATTCATCCATATCAACCACTTTTATCAATGAAGAATAGATTATATATATTTCGACCTCAAATAACATCGTACTTTTTGGAAGAATGTACAAGACAACACACTAGAAAAGTTGGAAACATGAAAGAAAGCATCGAATCCTCTCACCGCATTTGTTTCTGAATGATTACAAGTCGATAGCAGTTTGATGAGCTATTTGAGTCCTATGTCCTTCATGATAAGAGTTATTTCAGTGGCAGGTATCATGGCGCTTCACGGAATCTAACGGTTGATATTTTAACTGAAAACACGAGTTCAGCTTTTTTAAAACAGCGCATATACTTTGTTATTTTATTTTTTACTAGCTTCTGCCCACGGCTTCGCCCGCGTGGTACCCGGATAAAAAGTAGCTTATGTGTTATTCTGATGTATAAGCTATATTACTGTAAAGTTTCATTAAAATCCGTTCAGTAGTTTTTGCGTGAAAGAGTAACAAACATCCATCCACACAAACTTTCACGTTTATAATATTAGTAGGATAGGATTTAAGTTTTCTCGTATATTATGACGACACGATTAGTCGTGTCGTAAAAACGTCGTATTCCGTTCGTAATACGACATCGTCGTATTTCGTTCGTGTCGTATTTCGTTAGCGAAATGAACTTTTTACAAATCCGTTTTTCATATTTCCATAACTTTGTTTGAAATTAACATCTACAACTTCGCGTAGACCTCCCGCGGAAACTGACATGGCAATCGATCTTGGAAATCTTTCCTTTCATCAATAGGTTTATATTCATTGAAATCACAAGAAAGCAAAATTTTGCTTTTTATTTTTACCGTAACTTATGTTCCAAAACTCAGATAGAAAACCTTATTTTACCGAAACATCTATATTTATATTTGAATCGATAGGTAACAAACAATAAAAACCAATCAAAATCTAGATGGAGTTATTCGAAATGCGATTTCATGAATGGACACTGAACACTGGTTCTATTCGGGGATACTAATGACTCTCGGAATGAGTCGAAACTTAGTCGGTGCCTTCACCGATAGTGCGGTACGTGAAAATACTCAAGTTCACGACAGTTTTTAAAATTAAATTTTACTTATGAACTGTTTTAAAATGCATTCTCTATTTTAGAGAAATACATCGAGAAAAGCTGAATGTGAAATTGAAAGTTTCAGCTCAAGTCAATCATCACAAATAATTGATTGAATGAAAATAATGAGAAGTCTTCTCGAAATATTCCCAAAAAAATAATTTAGAGCATGTCTCAAAATAAATCATTTCAAAACAATTAAAACTAAGTACCTATAATATTTCTTTCATAATACAGTTAAAATCAGATACCTACATTTCACGTTGAAAAATACTTACAATGTCCAAGCGAATTTATGAGATTGTTTGTGCCAACTTTATGAACATGTTTCTTACTTGATTTAAAATAAAATGATTTTAAAATAATAAAGTTTTAATTTCTCTTTTACGTCACGAACTATACTTGAGTTAAGTAACTTATTCATAACTAAAACATATTTTCTACAGAACAATGTTTAATAAAAAAATATATAAAACAAACACGCTCACAACTGTATACCTCATGATGTACACCCTCAGATGCATACTCAGTGAGTAGATCTCTAAGGATACCAAGTTGGGGGTAGTCAGCGGCACGTCCAAACATTAACATTTGGCATATGCCCGCATTTTGCAATTTAATCTTTATCGGGCGTTATTCTATTTTTATCGTAAATAATGTGCGAAAAATTAGTCATGGGTAGCACACTGTTTGAAAACGAGGATCGTGCGAGGGGCTCAGTTTTACAACTGAGCCAGCACACTGTTGTACCACAGTTTCTGAGTGTAGTTTTGAGTGTAGTTTCTGAGTGTAGTTTCTGAGTGTAGTTTCTGAGTGTAGTTTCTGAGTGTAGTTTTGAGTGTAGTTTCTGAGTGTAGTTTCTGAGTGTAGTTTCTGAGTGTAGTTTCTGAGTGTAGTTTCTGAGTGTAGTTTCTGAGTGTAGTTTCTGAGTGTAGTTTTGAGTGTAGTTTCTGAGTGTAGTTTCTGAGTGTAGTTTCTGAGTGTAGTTTCTGAGTGTAGTTTCTGAGTGTAGTTTCTGAGTGTAGTTTCTGAGTGTAGTTTCTGAGTGTAGTTTCTGAGTGTAGTTGAGTGAGGCAGTCTTGGGAACACAGTGTGCACTTTGCGTGTTGTGTGGTAATGGAGTGGAGTGCTGTGTGCGAGGCGCATTGTGCGACCCAACACGATCGCGCCTCGCGCCTCGCGCCTCGCGCCTCGCGCCTCGCGCCTCGCGCCTCGCGCCTCGGGCCTCGCGCCTCGCGCCTCGCGTCTAGCACGATTGTGCAACTGTGTCGGTGTGCAGGTGTGCTAGCTCGTCCAAACGAAAAGAGTGAGGCCTCGTATCGAAAAAGTGTGTAGCTACAAAAGTGGTGGCACACGTGCTGACCCACCACTAGTAAAATGGTATTGATGTCTGTTCAGTGCAGTTTATCCGCTCGCTGTGCGCAGATGATGCGCTGAATATTATATTAATTAATAACCAAAATTATGTCTGTAAAGTTGGACGTATTGAAGTTAAACCGCGCATTAGACTTCCAGCGGCTCTGCGTCTGCAGCGAGAGCGGACGATCCGCTCAAAGGGGAGTTTAAAAGCTACCCGGCTTCATTATTCTAGTTTAGAAGTTGAGGCACGAGGCTAATGCATTCATATTGAAGTTATGAGTTCATGGAAAGCGCCGCTATCATATTTTTTATGACAAAGAACTACAGAACACTCGCATACATACAAATAAATAAACAAATAAACACATGACAGACACGCACATAGTCCTGACCTCACACTAGGATTAGGTGTCGCGGGTTTCAGGAATTATGAGCCGAACAAACCCAGACCCGAAACAAATATTTGCAGAACATGCAAATATTTGTCCCAAACATGTCTTGTCTTGAACACTTTTGTTTGCAAATTTGTTGGCACAAGTGAATAATATATATATATTCTAGATCATCGTATTCCATCGTCTGCCATATAATAACTTAATATAAGGTCCAATAAAGGTCATTCACGATTTAAAAAAAAGCAAGTTCTTAGGCTCTGCTGATGCAAGCGTCCATAGGTTACGGTAACCGCTTACCATTTTAGTTATAAAAAGTCAAGATGATTGTAAAAACTGATAATATTTATAATGTAAAAGTCTGTATTTTTTCTGAGTAAGCAATGTAAATAATGATTTATACTAGTCTCAATATATATTTATTTTATCTGAGATTGCTTCACAAAGATTGTGAAAAGATGGATAAAATTTACAAGTCGCACAAAATATCGTGTAATGCCTGAAGCCATCACGAAACTTTGCCTTCTCAGAGAAAACACAGAAATATATAATTTTATTTAATGTTGAAATGTCAAAGCTTTGTCTTTCTTGTTCTAGGATTGTTCTGATTACTTTGATATACAAGTTGGGTTGTACAAGATACATCGAACCTGCTATGTATATCAAAATAATCACGATACATTAAAACAAAATAATAAAACCAAAGTTCAATATGATCAAACATACAGAGCGCGTGTAACACGCGACACGCGACACGCGACACGCGACACGCGACACGCGACACGCGACACGCGACACGCGACTTTGCCTAACATGTCAAAAGTCGTAGAACATTCATGTGACAGTACACATATTCGACTGGATCACGAGATCCTCCATCACCTTTATTTCTATGTATAATATGTATGTATTTACAAAAAAAGTATATAAGTAGTATATCAGTCATGTAGTTCCCATAATACAAGCTCTGCTTAGTTTGGAGCTCGACCATAATGTGTAAAAAATTACCAGCATTATTTATTTATTTATTTACTTTGTAAGTATAACTTGCTTTATCTTGTCCCTGTAATTCCAAAATAATAGAAAGCCTATTGAATGCATGCAGGTACAAATATACGTATACATTACTACAATGAATATAACTTACATAACTTTATGTAAGCAACAATTATATTCGAAACAACAATCGCATTAGCTGTGCCATTTAGCGTGGCAATTAGCTGACAGTATTTCCATTCAGCGTGGCAATTAGCTACCAGTATTTCCATTCAGCGTGGCAATTGGCTGCCAGTATTTTCATTCAGCGTGGCAATTAGCTGCCAGTATTTCCATTCAGCGTGGCAATTAGCTGCCAGTATTTCCATTCAGCGTGGCAATTAGCTGCCAGTATTTCCATTCAGCGTGGCAATTAGCTGCCAGTATTTCCATTCAGCGTGGCAATTAGCTGCCAGTTTTTCCATTCAGCGTGGCAATTAGCTGCCAGTATTTCCATTCAGCGTGGCAATTAGCTGCCAGTATTTCCATTCAGCGTGGCAATTAGCGGCCAGTATTTTGGGAACACTTCCGTTTGCTAGTGATCTGGATCAGTTTAGCTATAGAAGGATCATTTCCAACGGTCTGTATCATCTGTATTTTTTGTACAAACCTACTTGAACATACATATTATTCGAAACAAGAGGTCCCTGAAAACCCATACTTCGGTAAATATGTTCTATTCACCAATCTTTTTTTAGGAGTGAACACTAAATGACACGGCTATTTTGGACTTGCCAAAATACCCGCAAGTATTGATTGAAGTAAAAGGAGCCGGTATATCAGACGACGTACCGCGCGTGAGAGCCGTCAAATATCACATCACGCCGCCCGGTATATGACATCTCACACGTGACTTGGTATTATACATCTACACGAGGGAGAAGATATTATTCCGGAATCATCCCCTATTCCGGAAACACTGAACAGAAAATTCAAGTTGATTTACAACTACTAAAATTTGTCTAGTATTTACTATCTGTCGATTGCCCGCGGCTTCGTCGCCCGCGTGGTACCTCGATGAAAAGGAGTTATTCCACAAATCCCCCTTAGGGGGGAAAACTGGATACTAAAAAAATCTAGAATTCCCCCCTAATAATTCCCTTTAAGGGGGAAAACTGGAATCTAAAAATCCTTATTCTACTTTTCCCCCTTGAAAATCTACCTTAGGGGGAAAAGTGGTATCAAAAAAAATAAGACTGTCAAGGCAGCGTTTGTAAGAAACGCATCGTTCGAGTTTTTATCATCGTCTTACGTTTCAAAATGAGTCTCCACGAAAAGCCTTTTTATTTCAACGAGATTATATACAGCCTATGATTATATACAACCTAGGAGAATGTCCATTATAAATAGTGGTGAAATAGTTTTTTAAATCGGTTTAGTAAATTACCTCCAAAAAATAAATAAAAATCAATAGCTAAGATTCCAAACCGAATCTCGAAATGAATCTAGACTTTTTACTGTTTTTGTGGAAGTGTGTCAAATATTCTTTGCTTGAGTCTAGATTCGGTTTACGGTTAGTCCTGGTGTATGTTCATAACATAAGGTAAATGATACTAAAGACACTGATTATAAGGTAAATGATTTAAGATAGAAAATCTTGCTCGGCTCTTAGATATACGAAAAAACACAGTTTCTCTAATGAGCAGTGTCAGAGCTTTTCAGAACAGTATCCTCAAAACAGTTTCGGAGGATTTTATCTCCTCAATTTGGGCATATTTTACGCAGATAAAAAAAAATATTAAAACATTCTCACTCTGTTCTCAAGAAGTTAAAAGATTCCTTCTAAAGAAATGATTAAGTTATCCGGAATCAAGTTTGCTTGATTAGACATTATACATTGCCAAACACACACGCATAACGAAAACACATTTAACGTGTTAGAAGACAACTCAAAAACTATATAGTGAAGTCTTGTTACTCTAAACATTTTCTTAGAACGAGTCCCTCGACATTTGTCTACGGTAGACAAACTTCGTTACAATATACAAGGCAGGAGTTTCGACAGCCCTGAGGGTCGATATTAATGTACTCTTTAACTTTTAGTGAAGCCAACAGCCGCTCAGACTCGCATCGACGAAACCAATGCTACTGGCACACTGTTTCATCTCGCTAATATAAGGTCTTTACCTATGAAATTGCCGTTTTGTATGGACAAATACTAATCCGATTTAGCTTTTTGGTTTTTACGATGTGCCACAAATGACTCAACAAAAACCTGTGCAAGCTTAGCTGTAAGTGGCTGTAGTTTGAGACGGATCCGCTTTCAATTTATAATCATCAGCGTTGTTCTCCGAACGTCCACGAGGTCCGCTTGCGACATCGACATCGTCAGAACGAAAGCAGTTCAACCAATAACGCACTGTTCAGTTCCCGTCTCACTCGCGTGGTCGCGTGGTCGCAGACGGTGCTCATGAGGAAGGACCTCTAAACGGTCAACGAAATGTCAGCAGGAGAATAGTAAAGTACGTCGTATAGTCGTTATAATATTCTAAAATAATATACCAAACCACGATAATTTTAATTTTACGCACTATTGGTTCATTGGTATTGGTTGGTTGGTACCAACGAACGGTATACGTCGTTAATATTACCTGCCGTTTTAGTTGTACTGTTTCCTATTCGTAAGTCCTAATAGTTTTGTTGAGTGCACGGTTGCAAATGTAATGAAATTAGGGATAAAACAAAATCCAAAAAAACAAGTGATTAACTTTTTTTTTTTGCTTTTGTATTTTTTTAATAGAAAAGCATGCCTTAAAAACAACAATAATTTTAATTAAGAATGGTCAGTCAAACCGCAGATAATTCAGTTCAAAGTGGTCAGTTCGAAAAAACGGAAATATCGTAAGTAAAGACCTTTTATAAATTAGGTAGGTGTGGTTTCGGCCTCCTGGGACTTGATCCAGTGTGAAGACTAGACACGCTCCTACATAATGGAGTGGTGCTACTGAGACCTTACACACACTGTATCTGAATCTGTTGCCCCGTGGGACGTTATTGATGGGTCTACGGGTACTTTCTAACTTTAGGCCGTAACGTATGTTGAACTTGAGATACTTACACAACTTTAAATGGCATCATTACTAACATATGTAATTAGCTCAAATTACGTTTTAATGATTCAACAAAGTTTTAATTCACATAATTATAACGATACCCTATATTCAAAACATTAATTCTCTTTTCGGGACTTATTTAACAAATTCTTTATTACTAGCTACATCAAACTTCATCATCATCATCATCATCATCAGCCTATATTAGTCCACTGCTGGACTTAGGCCTCCCCTCATGAGCGCCATAGCGCCCTGTCTTCAGCTTGCCGCATCCAGCATCTGCCTGCAGTGTTTCGCAGATCGTCATCCCACCTGGCCGGAGGGCGTCCTACACTACGTTTGCGGAGTCGCGGTCTCCACTCAAGAACACGTTTACCCCAGCGGTTGTCGGTTCTTCGTGAGATATGACCGGCCCACTGCCACTTCAGCTTGCTAATTCGTTTAGCTATGTCGATAACTTTGGTTCTCTGACGGATGTATTCGTTACGAATCCTATCCTTCAGAGAGACTCCGAGCATAGCTCTTTCCATAGCTCGCTGAGCGACTTTGAACTGGTGGACCAGTCCTATCGTGAGTGTCCACGTCTCAGCTCCGTAGGTCATGACGGGTAGGACGCACTGATTGAAAACTTTCGTTTTCATGCATTGCGGTATGGATGACGAAAAGACTCCACGTAGTTTTCCAAACGCTGCCCAGCCTAGCTGGATCCTCCTCTTGGCCTCCTTCTCGAAATGGTTTTTACCCAACTGCAGGATCTGCCCATCAAACGTACAACATACAAACTAACAAACTTTACCTTTCTATAATAATATGAGTGTAGATGATTTTAGTATTGCTAGTTTCTGAAGAGTCAACTAAGTTTGTTATGGAAATCACACAAAAACCTCGTATCTCAAACTCATCTCGACTTTGTTCTGGATCATTCGATCCCAGGTTAAGTAAATAAATGAACCACAGTAAAAAAAACAATCTTAAGACAAAGCAGTGTATGATGTATCAAATAAAAAGCTCTGGTCAAAATGTTTGTTTAAGTATATGTTATTTACGAAAGACATGAAACGACTCAAAGAATCGCTTTCACGCCAGAAATAAAAGGTATTTTTGTAAAAATACACCTTTGTTATAAAAATGGCAAGAAGCCAAACTCGTGTTAAAATAAAATACAAATCCTCTGAGAGACCTTCCCTGAATCACAGATGAAATTATACTACCTACCTACCAGATACAGTTGCTGTTGAATGAAGGTACCGACAGACAGACGGAACACTTTCATTACCCTCGAACCTGCGACAGACAGACGGAACACTTTCATTACCCTCGAACCTGCGACAGACAGACGGAACACTTTCATTACCCTCGAACCTGCGACAGACAGACGGAACACTTTCATTACCCTCGAACCTGCGACAGACAGACGGAACACTTTCATTACCCTCGAACCTGCGACAGACAGACGGAACACTTTCATTACCCTCGAACCTGCGACAGACAGACGAAACACTTTCATTATCCTCGAACCTGCGACAGATAGACGGAACACTTTCATTACCCTCGAACCTGCGACAGACAGACGGAACACTTTAATTTCCCTCGAACCTGCGACAGACAGACGGAACACTTTCATTACCCTCGAACCTGCGACAGACAGACGGAACACTTTCATTACCCTCAAACCTACGACAGACAGACGAAACACTTTCATTACCCTCGAACCTGCGACAGACAGACGGAACACTTTCATTACCCTGAGTTAGTTTCTGTGACGCGCTTCAACAAATATTTTTATATCCATTCGTACCTCCTGTAAAAATAATGCCGATGATTTATGTTCTTGAATATTGTTTATGATTTGTCCGCGAAAACAAGTCTGTTCAGGGTGTCTAGACAAATACCACTTTCTGTTGGCGTTAACGCTTGCGGAAAGATGAATGTGATAGCTGCAATTCCGCTGTGTGAAAGAAGAAATAAAAAGTTTTGAATTGAATTAAAGTTTAAAAATCCTAATCTCTTGGATGGTTAATAAATAGTCCACTCATTAGTTCACACAAATTATAAAGTTCGCCGGCAAAATTACATAAAATCCAGAAATAGCTTTTAAGGGATAAGATTGCCCAATGAACGTTTTAATTTAAAATGATTGTTTATTTTTATTTATTATCTCGTATATTTCACCACATACTGCAGTGCCTTAAAGTGGCATACGACGATAAAACCTATCAAAGAACTTTCCTTGAAGTCACACACAACGATTGCAGAAACAGTATGAGGTACTCGAGTTAGTCTTTTCAGATAAAAACCGCTTGCTACAAACACATATGCCGTCTGTTTGTGTCGTGTGAAATAAAAAATTCAGCGTTGGCACCGTTTAGTCACGAGAACGATGAGCTATGAGCTACTCGCAGCCGCCCGCGACGTATGAAATCTAAAGTCAACGTCAAAAAACTCATTTTCATGAAAAGTTGGTTTAGAGTGTCCATGTACCTTTACGAGTGATGATACATTATGACCGCGTTGATGTATCTCCTACTCAGGCTCAGCCTTTATGTGTCTTTATCTTACGAGGTTTCAGAGACATGAGAGTGTAGATACCGCGCACATTTGACGTTATACGAATACTTCTTTCAAACCAACTCTACCTTCATGTAACAACGGGAATTTTTACGTATTGTAAAAAAGGTAAAAAAACCGTCCACCTTCATAAAGGAGGAGGATCTAAGGGAGTCGCCCATCAACGTTTCGGGGGTCGATTACCGAAGCCAGCCGCGTCCGCGTCGCAGCTAGATAAGTAACTAATGATTGTTTTCATACAATCATATGTAATATAGTTTTAAGGTATTTATCATCGGCCCTGTTTTGGTACGTGCACTTTACTGTGTCGTATGAAATAAATCAATTTATTATTATACTTCAAACTTAGGTGGACATTCCTTATAGGGTTGAGACTCTGGGTCCATGGGGCTCATGAACGAGGCTTTTTGCGTTTTCAATTTTTTTCAGGGTGTCTGGTCAAAGCGACGCGTGACCAGAGATCAAGCCCTTATCTGGGTCAACGCATTAGCATTGTCATTCAGTGTGGCATTGGAGCCAATGTTTCTGGTATCTGGTAGTAATCTGGATCAGTTAGCTATCTCTTAAACTTTATATATACATCGTTTGCAACAATATCTAGAAATATAGCTGTTTCATATGTATTTTTATATATCTACTTGTACGAATTAATGTATTAATATGTACTTCATGTGCTAAGTGTGTGCATCCAGAGATCCTCTCAGAGGCTGCGGGCACGCTGCTTTATCTGCTCCCCAACCGTCGGGACTCGGGATAAAATACAGTAATATAGCAGACAAGATATTGAGATTTATTTACAGGCTGTTCTATTTGAGGGTAAACTTCGGGAAGAGAGTCGTAGTTCAGATGTGAGAGCGATGCGAAGGATCGCTGGGATAATAGAATTTTAGGCGTAAGTTTATTTCTCGGTTCGGTGCGAGTTATTTATTTACTTAACTGTACAGGGAATACAATTTACCGCAAATTGTTTTACACAAAAATAACAGCGTTTTAAGGATCCCAACACTCATTTAGACATTTGTTTAAATAAAGTGCCAAAACTACTTTAGGGTCGCTTTCACCAACGTTCAAGTAATCATTTCAAGCATAAAATTTTAACTCTGTGTTTTTGCATCGTTTGTAGTATCCCTTATGGTTACTATCTGAAATAATAATACCTAGAAACATCCTTAATGACATACAAATCTATTGCAAAAACCGCATGAGCCACGCAGAAAATGGTAACAGACATACGAACAAACAAGCCACCTCTTATGGCGAACGCATATACACGAAGAAAAAAATACTTGTTGCCCCGAATGTCGGACAAGGAGAAATAATTATTTCCGAAGGTACGCCAACGCTACACCGTCGCTATTCCTGCTTTTAAATAACATTCTGTTTATTAAAAGATAAGAAACAAGCTCAAGCCTTTTAGCGAGTATTAATCAAAGCCCGAACAGGATCCCGAACAAAGTAATCCGCATTTCAATAACTTCCAGAATCGATGATCCTTTCAACAGATTCCTCTACAGAAGCCGATCTTTTTCTCCTGCTCGTTTCACTTCAAACAACATTCCACAAAACTCTCAGACGCTATTGAACCTGAAGAATTGGAATTCTGCAATGAATCGCCGAGCATTCTCGATGTCCGACAATGAGCTCTGTACACAGGGTGCTGCAAAAAGTGCAGCTACTCGTACTGAAAGTTGGACTTCATGATGTACAGACAACTGCAAAAGTGCTAGACGAAATAAAAATAATAAGTCTACAGCGCTGAAATTATATACGAATATTCATTAATTAAACAAGCGAACTTGGCTAAAGTATATCGCAAGAAACGAATATTTACGAATTTTGCTATTTAAAGGGTAACTGGTATTCTTCTGAATATAATAAAATTGTAACTGAAAATCGATATGCAGCCGGAGCGGTAAGCTCCAGATGCCAGATATTTGTAAGTTTGGGTGTGCTTTTGATTTTTTTATTTAATGGTAACCAATAGGTACGGATCAATCAATAACATTAATCTCATCATTATATCACACAAAAAAAGATAAATTACATTAAATGTCAAACATTGCATAGAGAAGATGCACCAAGACAAACATTCCAAATCCAACCCCTAGAAAGTGCAGTGGATTTGAAGTTTGCTATTAAAACTCCGCGCGACGTCCGCTCGCTTCACGTAAACCATGTAACGAATAAAGCATTTTTAAAATTATTCCTTAAAAATGTGAGTTTTAGTGGTAACTTGTCTAATTCACGCTAAGATTGGTTCTCGCTGGAAAATCCATTTAATAATGCAAATGCAATAGACTAATAAGTATCCTTTTCTTCTGTTGTATTTCCATTATGAATTGTTTTCTTCTTTTTAGTATTTTTTATTAACTCTTAATAAAAATAGGGTTAGAGTTTACTTAAATACATTGTCAGCGCTTTTGCAGTTGCCTGTACGATCAGAAAAAGCGCGGTATTGAGCTAATGAAAATTTGCAAAAGTTGTACCGAGCGGAGCCGAGCCGAGCCGAGCGGAGCCGAGCCGAGCCGAGCCGAGCCGAGCCGAGCCGAGCCGAGCCGAGCCGAGCCGAGCCGAGCCGAGCCGAGCGCCACAGAGCGGGAACTTTACTCGCGGCCTGTGATTGGTAGGATTATAACCGGCGTTTGAGCTATGAGAGAGGCGTATTTTAGCGTTGTTTGTAAATGTTATTGCTCTCAGCATTTTTATACTAGAAAAATGAATGTATACAGGTGAATGAATGAAAATACTTTATTGTTCACATTATGATATAAACAAAATAAACAATATGGTGTACTAATAAATGCCTTAGTACTTACATAAACATATGAATAAAACAAAAACAAACACGCTCACGACTGTAAGACACGTGCAAGTAGTTTTTAGTCATTGGCTGTTGATGAGATGTGATGATGAGAGGCCTCGCACAATGAATTATTTATCCCCATGAAGACGTAATGATACATTTTATGGCGGCTAATAAAATCTCCTATTTCAGAGTAAGGCATCTGTTCCACTTATACGTAGCTTATAAGTTCTGACATTTTATATCGTCAATTTTTTCTTTTATTTTAAACTATCTTCTGCTCACGGCTTCGCCCGCAAAAACCCGGTATAATAAGTAGCCTATATGTTATTCTGATGTATAAGCTATATTACTGTAAAGTTTCATCAAAATCCGTTTAGTAGTTTTTATGTGAAAGAGGAACAAATATCCTCATAAACTTTCACCTTTATAATATTAGTAGGATTATTTATTGACATTTGCATAGCATTTGGATGGTAGAATATATAAGGGCCTATGAAAATTTTAACATCGAGTATTAGCTGACCTTTATTTATGCCAATAGATGTTTTGATTTTTGAGAGCTGGACAAAGTGAGAGATTTTTTTTAGAAATTTATGAATTCTACCTGCGACACAGCTAGGTACACTTCCAACTCTTTCTGCTTGCTCTCAACAGGTTTTTGGATGAAAATCAGTGTATTTTATTCGAAGCAAAAAAAAAAAAACACTGAGCCATGGCCTTTTTGTTGTACTGCAACACACACCAACTCACCAACACTTTAATTTCTAAGTATATATTAAGTATTTATTATTTATGAAAGACTATTTATGCTTATAGTGTTTTTTTTATGTTAAAACAGAATAATAATGTATGTTGTATGTGTGTGTCTGTAGTAAAAAATACATTTTTATCTATCTATCTATTCCATAAGAGTTTGTTTGTCTGTGAAGGTATCCGTTACTTTTTATCTCAAAAACGGCTTATCGGATTAAAATGCAATTAATCTTTGTCTTCATGGATAGTTCTTATATAGGTTTTTTTTGCTACAAATCACTTGATGTAAATGATGAAAGAAATACATGTTAGGTTTTAAAATGATGGCTACATCTCCTCTCCCCGCTCGTCGCGTCTGTGTGCGTCGGTCCTTGCGGCGCGAGGCGGCGCTGTGCGCTGTAACGGAGCACATCACTAGTAGCCGCTGCGGAAAAACACACAAAAACGTGATTTCGCTCCGTGAATGTCCGCCGTCGCGTCAAGCGCTCAGTTGATTGTCGCGGAAAAACGCGTTTTGTCGTCATGTGAATAGGCTGGCGGTTAAAGCACGCAGGGGCGTGATAATATTCCTTTTTCTATGTATTTTATTGTAAATTATTGTCTGTCTTTTTTACAAGTAGACTAAATATGATACGCACATCACAGTTTACATCGGCAACATTCAGGGCCATTTCTGATTCATTTCTTACCATGACATACTCATGCGGGTCGTGCTTATTAGATTAGTAAATATCGTAATATCTTTGATGTTATTTTAGAATAGTATATTGACTTTACCACGTACGTTACTATTCCCCTGCTGAGGTTTCGTTAACCGTTTAGAGTTCCTCCAACCGTTTAGAGTTTAGAGCGACCACGCGACCACGCGACCACGCGACCACGCGACTGAGACGGGAATGGTTTGTGGTATAGTTGTAATAATACCAAACCACGATAATTTCTGTTGAATGTTGTTTTAATCTGGACATACCTTCAAATGGAAGCCATTATAGCGTTTAATCTCTGTGAAGCCAACCGAAGGGCATATTGCTAAAGTTACGGGAAATAAATCAAAAACTCCTTCAAGTATAAAACCTGATCGGATTGAATGAGCGCGGCACGTGCGGCGCTCGAGCGTGAAACACACTGTGTATGTACAGGCAGCGTTATCAACCGAGTTCCCCTCTGGGGTTTAAACATTTAACTTTAAATGAGTAGGATAGTCATATTCAGTTTTTTTTTTGGAAAAAAAAAACTGATGTAATGCCTTCGAATGTTGGGTTATAAATTTATATACTTTGTGTTTTCTGGCGGTTTGAATAAATGGCTATCTATGTATGTACCTACCTCCAATTCTACTCTACCTTAATGCGTCGCACGTGTAACGGCCCCATAAATACTGTGTGAAGAGCATCTGAACGCGTCCCCCCACCTCGCGTGCGCGGCGAATTCGACGCCACTATCTCCACCTTTATCTTAATTTGCGGGTAGTTGGACCCTCTAAGGTTGCTGAGTGTTAATGTAAGGCGAGATGCGTCGTAGCGGCTTAAGGGCCCATTTCACGGTTAGCTTTGTTTGTTGTTTATCCGCAACACGTAGCCGACTACACTGGACACTTCATCATTATCATCAACAGCCTGTAGAAGTTCACTGCTGCATATGACAGGAGCACTTGTTTCTATTGGTGTTGGCAGCTTACGTCACCATCTATCCACAGCTGACTATCTGACAACCTCTACTTGCTTTCATCGCAGATGAATGCATCTGAGAATGTCCATCATGAGGAATACAGGTATTTTGTGAGCGTGTTCTTTTTGTTTTGTTTTTTTTAAAAAGGCAACGAAACCTATTCTTCCACGTTTTGGTACGTTTACTCGACTACAGCAAAAACAAAGGAAAGTACTAATTACCTTCAAAGCTATTCTAAACTGAAAAGGTCCAATTATAATTGTGTACTTAAGCCTTAAGCAAGGTAGCATGGTGGCGTGCTCGAGCAACGCACTGAAACCACTGAAATGAGCGCCACGAGCTGAATGAGCGCGTGCGACTTCATTCAGCGAGAGCCGCACAATGCGCGCCACAGCGCAACACACGCAGTGGGATTACTCGACTTACATAAACATAGACAATACGATTTGATCGAGAATGTGTTTCATAAAATATACGCTGCTTGAAGACTAGCCGATCCGCTCGCAACTAATGTAATCAATCATATAGGAAAACCCTTCTAAGTATGTGTTTCTTTATTTGCTTTATATCCTTTCTACTAATATTATAAACGTGAAAGTTTGTGAGGATGGATGTTTGTTATTCTTTCACGCAAAAACTACTGATTTTTGACGGATTTTGATGAAACTTTACAGTAATATAGCTTATACATCAGAATAAGGCTATTTTTTATGCGGGTACCACGCGGGTGAAGCCGTGGGCACGAGCTTATAAGTGTATATAGAACAAATTGTGCCACGGCTATGTCACATGAAATAAACTTCTGTAGTCAATATTTTTTACTCCTATTTTTTACATACTAAAAGAAAGATACTCTCCAAATTCCAAGTGTCTTGGAACAGCTTTGATCTCTTAGTCAATCAGTTAAGACTTGTTCTTTTATATACATATATCATCATGTCTAGAAAAATAAGGTATATATTATTAGTTGCAGAATTTTGCTTCTAGTAACTAGTTTAATGGCGTAACTTTGAATTAAATGAAAACCACAGCAGCATGCCCCTTTCAAAGAGTCTCCGACCAACCCCCGCCCCCCGCCCCCCGCACCCCGCGCCCCGCGCCCCTTTGTGCCTTCACTTTGATTAACTCGCGCTAATTTCCACAGAGTAGTTAATCAGAGACACACCGAGACTCGCCGTCCGCCTCAGACGACTGGATTTCCTAGATCCGAAGATTTCCTAGATAGAATGAATGATAAATAAATGATATTTATTTGCAAGAATATAGGTACAATATTATTATTACATAGGTATAGTCAGCTTCTTCTTGTTCTCAAATTTTTACATATAAGTAGGTAAATACCTAGTTAATAAAAACATCTGTTGCAACTCCTATTGAAAAGTTTCCTATTAAATTCTATATTATTCATTTTTAATATGTCTTTTGGTAATTTGTATATATTATTTTTATCGCATAATTTTAATCTGTTGCGCGGTATCAATAAAAGTGTTTGCCTAGATTGTGTTTTCAATGCTGATTGCTGATCCTTTTCAAACAGTAAATAGTTTTTAGAAGACGGCTACGGGACGAATCTGAAACAAATGAGTGCATTGATTGTATGTCAATAGTAGAAACCATCGTTTATACACCCGTATAAGTATAGTTTATAAAATTATTTATAAAATATTGATACATTCCAAACATATTTATTTATTAAAATCAACATTGGATCATCATAAAACCAAACCAAAGTTTTAGTTAACCAAAGTTTTGTGTATATATATATATATGAGTTGGATCACATTTTATGGCTATATTTAGCGTATATTTACGAAAGTTCAGTAACTACTTAACCACAGTTTACAGCCACAAACTGAGAGGTGACAGCACCCTCGTACTCCTACCCATTGGCTTACCCGATTTTGAGATTAGTCCATCGGTTAGTGTTCCAATAAGCAGTGATGGGTTTGCAGACTATCCCGTTGATTGCTAACTACCTCCAAAACGCGGGCATGTGACGAATTTAATGTTCGGACGTACCTCTGACTACTCTCTCGCTAATTCGTATCCACAAAGATCTACGCATTGAAACATTCCCTATGATGGGATTTGAGGATGCCCACCACTGGGATTCGGGAATACAATCGTCATCATCATCATCATCAGCCCACATCAGTCCACTGCTAGACATAGGCCTCTCCCAATACACGCCACTGAGCCCGGTGTTCGGCTCTTATCATCCACTTACTGCCCGCTGCCTTCCTTAAGTCATCGCTCCACCTAACCGGGGGGCGCCCCACACTACGTTTACCCAGACGCGGTCTCCACTCAAGAACTCGTTTAGCCCAACGGTAATCGGTTCTTCGGCATATATGACCAGCCCATTGCCACTTCAGCTTAGTAATCCTCTGAGTTATGTCGATGACTCTCTTTCTATGTCGATGACTCTCGAATACAATCGTGAGCCTGTTCAATTTCCCATAAATGTAGGTAATTAATTTGAAAACCATATAAAATTATGTATCTATATTGAATCTCATTAAAAATTCCACAATAATATTGTAGAAGCTTCTGGTTCACTGTTGATTGAGTGTGATTGAAGCGCGACCGCTTCACTTGGGGCACTGTCTTTCCTTACACTGTGTCTGCGGCGACGACGCGACGCGACGGTCGCTTCGCCTGCCGCCAACTGTTCCACTCCCAGTTGTTTAGTTGAACGAGTGATCGGTCGAGGGAGAGCTGATCTCGCTCGGTATTGTTCTGTGATTTCAAGATTCTAAAGCTTGCATTGAAGTTCGTACATTTTCTAAATTTCCAGTTGATTTTAATCTTCTATACTAATATTTTAAAGAGGAAAGATTTTTTGTTTGTTTGCACCGAATAGGCTCCGAGATAACTGGACCGATTTTAAACATTTTTTCACTAATAGAAAGCTAAATTTTAATTAGAAAGTAACATAGGCTATAATTTATTTTCAAAAAGTTTAAGATCCTTAGTAAAATTGCAAAAACCACCACTTTTCACGCAAAAACTACTGAACGAGTTTTTAATGAAACTTTACAGTAATATGACTTATACATCAGAATAACAAATATAGCTACTTTTTATCCGGGTACCACGCGGGCGAAGCCGTGGGCAGAAGCTAGTAATATTATAAACGCGAAAGTTGGTGAGGATGTTTGTTACTCTTTCACGCAAAAACTACTGAACGGATTTTGATGAAACTTTACAGTAATATAGCTTAAATATCAGAATAACACATAGCCTACTTTTTATCCGGGTAACACGCGGGCGAAGCCGTGGCCAGTAGCTAGTATAAAATCAAATGTAGCATTCGACGACGAGCTTGATGGCGCTCCGATGCAAGAGGTGCAAGTTCGATTCCCGCTACGGGATAATGTTTGCATGTTCTGCAGATATTTGTTCCGAGTCTGGGTGTAGTGGTACCACGGTACTCGTAGTTTCCGATACCCACGACACAGGGAATCCTATTGTGGGGTCGGGACTATATTTGTGTTTGTTGGTTGCTTATTTGATAAATAAAATGAGCCACCCCGCCATGCTTGAGGTGCCCAACTATAGGACCAACCTAAGTAGATTAGTTTGCCTCCATGTCACTCGCTATCTATCTGCTCAATATCTTGTCTGCGAACAGCGTGGATATTATTGAAATCACGGAAACTCCTACAATTAGCACAGATAGTTATAGAAACAAATTGTTTAGATTAGTATACCTATCTTATATTATATACCTACTTCTGGGTATTTTCTATGTATAATAAAAAAATATCTATCTATGTAATGTATTGTATTAAGTATATCAGTCATCTAGTACCCATAACACAAGCTCTGCTTAGCTTGGGGCTAGATGATGCTGTGTGGATTGTCCAGCATTATTTATTTATTTATTTATTTACTTACATATATCATCGCTTAAAGGTTAAAAAACTTGTAATTAATTATGTTAGAATGTATTCTAAATAAATAAATTTATTGTGTAGTCGTCAATGTATACGTGAAAACGTATAACACTACAAAATGAAAAATTGACTAGAATCCAATTCTCATTAAATGAGATAATCCGTACATCGGCTCTCGGCTCATATATTAGCGTCTAGCTCGTATTTCAGTTCATAATATCAGCTACATACATTAGCTCGGGGCAGAGTAATGATTTCCGGTTGGTAGTTCATTGCATTAATCATCCTTATAGTTGGTACACGTGCCATAAACAAGCAAGCCATTATATCACCTGAAAATACCATTGCAAATGTTTTCTACAAATATAAGTCCAATATATTATTACAAAGATATGTAGATGTATACATAGTGTATCAGTCATGCAGCTCCTATAACACAAGCTCTGCTTGCTTTGGGGCTAGATGATGCTGTGTGGAAATATCCATTGTATCTATCTATGAAAATCTGATGTTCACAAAAATAATGTATGCTATAGATGCCTCAATTATAGCATACTTTTAGTCTTAAATTGTGTTTTAGAGTGCCGTTGCTCTTCCTAAAATAAATGAATAAATATATTCATTAGTATATAAATAAATAAAATTAATATACTAATAAGAAAAATTGCGATAAGTACCTTTTAATATCAGAAATAAAGAACTCGCTGTTGCCATTTGTAGACTCCATAAAGTTATTAAATCATTTAAAGAGAAAGGTGTACGCTTTTATAAAAACTCCCAAGAGATATACAAAAATTGACAATTAACAAATTTATAAAAGAAGGTTATTCATCAAAAACTATATAAAAAGACCTACTCTATAAATTATCTAATTATTTAGATGATAAAAAATGTTTGGATCAAACTACCAGAGCATAACTTTCTATATTCTTTGAAAAAAAAAGTCAAAATTCATTCATTCATTAAAATCACAAGGATCATTTTGAAACGTCGGTTTTATCTACCGCCTGTTCCTCCGCGACCAAACCAGGAAAAAAGGCAAGAAAACAAGGCTGGTTATTCTTTTTAATGATCCTTTTACAAAACAATAGGTACCTGCTTTTTTTATCGAGTTGGAGCATTTTCAATCCCAAGAGTTTTTATCATCTAAATAATCAGATATTTTATAGTATGCCTTTTTATAAAGTTTTTGTTTAATTACGTTTTTAAATTTGTTTATTGACAATTTTTGTATATCTCTTGGGAGTTTGTTATAAAAGCGTACACCGTGCCCTTTCAACGATTTACTAACTTTATGGAGTCTAGAAGTGGCAGCAGCGAGTTTATCTTTATTTCTGGTCGAAGAACGACCGGTCATGCCAATTGCTCAGATATAAAATTAACCAAATCGTTATAGGACTAGATCGCTGAATGTCTGAATAACAAAAGGACTGGTTAGCTGAACGAAGCACCAAAATGGCACTCCTGAAAAAAACCACTTGTGTTAGTGTCTCCCCTAAAGTACACAGGAACATAAGTTGGACTTCCTAATCCATTTTATGAGTTTATTATGCATTCCGTTTCCCGTTAAAGTTGGACTGGACAGCGGTAGAGCATCGCTTCAGGGGATTGCTCTCGACTCTAAATTGTTTCAAATTACGGCACAGTTCAAACAGCTGGTTCAGTTTTTTTTATACAACTAAAAAAGGCAGTCAAACATAAGGCCCACCTGGGTTGGTTAGCGGTTACTGTAACCTAAAGAAGACCCTGAGGCAGAACGGTGAAAAGTGTCATGTGCGTAATTTCACCGGCAACCACACTGAAACACAGAAATACGAGTATTATTGCTTGCCAGCACAAATATATATGGTGGTAGCTTTTTCACAAGGAATATTTCTACTTTTAAAAGATCTGTAGAAATAGATTACGAAAGTGGGGGTTATATTAACGCAACAAAAAAAGTCACAGCCAGTACTGTAGTTAGCTAATCCAGAAATACTGAACTATTTATCGTAGTTCCTGATACCTACAACTCAGCGACCCCAAGTGTGGGGTCAGGATTATTAATTTATCTATTGGGTGTTTTATTATTTATTATATACTAACTTCTGCCCACGGCTTTGCCCGCGTGGTACCCGGATTAAAAGTAGCCTATGTGATAATCTGATGTTTAAGCTATATTACTGTAAAGTTTCATCAAAATCCGTTCAGTAGTTTTTGCGTGAAAGAGTAACAAAGATGCATCCTCACAAACTTTCGCGTTTATAATATTAGTAGGAATAAAAAAGTTTAAGGCCCCCCACCTGATGAACCGATGGCATCATAAAGGTTACGGGAAGTCTGTGGATGGCCCAAGATCGTTTGTCGTGGCACTCTTTCTCTATGTACAACAGTAAAACGTCTGCAATGCGCTTGTGCTGCCTCTTGTGCTGCTGGTGTGCTAGCATGCTGCAAGTTTTAAGCGTCCTACGGATGCTTAGTTTGCTAGTATACAAAAACACAAATAGTTTCAGCTCAGTGAAGCATTTCGTCTTTGTGAATGGTCTTCTTATAATTTATCCGCAGGTTAAACAGTATGGACGGGTTGCTTTCTATTCGACTCCGAAAATATTACCGCTTTTGTAATATGTTAAGTCGATCAAGAAAAACTGCACTTCAGTTCACTGCATTTAATAACTTCAAAATCAACTCTTTATATTATTATAGTATAAGATTGTTCACTTCAAGAAGCTTACGAATCACTTTAGCACGACCGCTCAGATCGACTGTTGGCGATCGAATGCCCTCGAGCAAGCGATCGTGTCTAAAGAAAAATCAACTGTGTTTAAATTTAACAAAATAAAAAGAAAGGAGTTCCTATTTAAAATAATTATTAATGTCAATAAAATTAAACTATAAGTTTTGTATCAAATATTTGTGCTGTTGCGGATAAAAGAGAAAATTACTCAACTGTTGCAAGTTTATAGTTTTCTCTATTATAAAGTGAGCTAGCTGTCATCTCAGCGCTGTGACAGAGCTTATAGTGTGACCTGTGGAGTCGAGTTAAATGGTCATTAGAATGAAACAGCAACTGATTATTATAGACAACGACATGATAAAACATTCTGTAGAATAATTTTAAAAAACATGCTTTTATTAAGCACTAAAATTTAAAAAGAACTCCACTATCCACCTCCTGGCTCCATCATCAGACCCTCGTTACCAAGCCCGACCAAGCCCCTATTGGATTCATCAAAACGAATCATAAGAACCCAAACTCTAGTAGCCACTGAAGAGTTCCACTATCCACCTCCTGGCTCCATCATCAGATCAGCTCCAAGATACCAAATTATAGGATTATCATCGGAACTACATAAAAATACAAAGTTTCATTTCGATACGACAATTAGAAGTAAATTAAAATTGACTTCCAAGATTTGATAACATTCTTTGTTCGTTAATTAAATAGTTAAGAGAGAAGCTAAATAAGTGTATGTTATAAATAAAAACTGACTTCGAATAACGGGAATTTGATAATAAGTTCAATAGATTATTATCACCCCCCATATTTTCATCCTGAGGGGTGGGGGGATATATGGGTTGTATTTTATCGTGTGAGTCTGTTACTTGATATCTTCGCCGATTTTAATGATCCTTTTGTTGCTGTGTACAGAATAATCTCGGGGTGGTCCCATTATTTTTATTCCTGAGGGATTGCTATTTTTCCCTTAAAACTTAAAAAAACATGTAATCAGAACAAGTTGAAACAATTTTTTTGTGGTAGATTTCATCCGAAAGTGTCATCCCGAGTCTGTGAAGGTTCTAGTCTGCTTTCTTGACTTATTATTTCACATCCACCAAAAAATACTAAGTAGGTAATGGGATGATGGGTACATTTTATAAGAATGCCCACTTTATTTAACCATAAAATATGTTTACAAACACATTAATATTGTTACAAAACCATAAACAAAGTATTTGTTTTATTTATGTATCAACTATTGAGCCGTGTAATGTAATGTATGATAGATCGCTCAGCGCCGCGCTCCCGCTTATATTTACCCAAAAACTCTGAATAACTGACGCGAGTAATGAATTCAAATCAACTTTCAGCCACATCCAGGAATATATACAATGTAGGTGCGCGTTCAGCTTTGAGGTGCAAAATAACTATTTACTTTTTGCATTGATAGCGGAATGGAGAAATATTTCTATGTAAAGTTTATCCATCAACGCAAAGAGCTGCTTTATTAATCTGTATCTCTACGCGTCTAGACGCGTATCTACGTAGACTTCTAGTATGTTACATATTTGCGACGAGTGAAGGCGCGAAGACGATCGTCTTCAAAAACGTGACCATCGCAAAAGCGAACTGCGAAGCGATAATGCTTGCATCGCTATGTTTCGGTCATGAATGTCTCAGGATCGATAATTCGCGAGTTTACTAACAAGAGGGCCGGGTGATTTTTTTCCACTTTAATCGTATAAAAACAATCCGGCTGCGGAAATACAATATAATACGCGAACTGACTTGTGCTCTGTGCGCAAGAACAATTAAAGCCAAAATTGTCTGAGCTAGTCATCTCAGAGCGCATCATCGAAACCAAGCAGAAATAATGACACGTAAACTTATTTGACAGGAGTAAAATTCTTGATATCTCTTTCTTGCGTGAAGTTCAGTTAAAAAGAGTGTCAGTCATAGTCGGAGGTTGAACAGTCCCCCAAAATCCATCATTCAGCATTCGCCTTATGGCTGGGTGCATAAAGGTTGATTTCGCACTTGAATTTTTACTTAGCGCGCCTGAACAGTCCGCTAGGGGAACCCCTATTTGACTATGAATTCGGGCCTAAATTAGTTTGTGTACAGAATCGGCGCCAATGTCACCGTAGCCAAACTCCGATTGGATGTCGTAATAATCTATATCTCTTTTGTTGCAGGTTCACCGTCTCTAGCTACAGTCTAGAATGGCCCGCACAAAGAAAAGGCACGACAAGAAGTACAAGATACGATGAGATGAGCTTGGGGCAGGTGTAACGCCGCCATGCTGGAGGAGGGAAGCCGGGAGCTCTGCAGGACGTACAGCGCGGGGTTCGAGGAGCCGCGGTGCTGCTTCACGCTGCGCCCCGACGACAGCCGCCTCTTCTGCTGCCGATGCGCGCACAAGCGGAAAGCCTCTCCTCTCACCTGCTTAGCCATCTGCTTCCTCGTCCTCACCTACAACCTCTTGGGAGGGTTCCTCTTCCTCGCCATCGAAGGTAACGTCACAGAAGAGACGGCGGTCGCAGCATCGAAGCCAAACTTGAGCCAAGCGCAGCAGACCAGCACAGATTTGAGGTCGAAGACAGTGGAAAGACTGTGGTCTATTACAGAGGACCTGAACATTTTGTACAAAGAGAACTGGACGAAGCTGGCGGCTAAGGAGCTGATGGATTTTCAGAAGGTTCTGATCAAGAGCATGCGGGGAGGAGCGACCTTCGAGAGTCGGGTCAGCTTGCAGCACGAGGGAGACTACCGGTGGACGTTCTCCAGCAGCTTCCTCTACGCGTTGACGCTTATCACGACAATAGGTAATAAAATATATAATACTGTTCATTTTTCACACCGCATCATCTAGCCCCAAACTAAGCAGATCTTGTAGTTTGGAAACTATATGACTGACATTACTACTTCATATTATTAATAGAATACATCAAGACCCGAGACAAATATTTGCAGATCATACACAACACGCGGGAAGCGTGACCATAGACCTAATCATAAAATTTTAAATATATTTAGCTGAGACGCATATCTTCTATGGGCATGGTTTCTGAGATTCGTGTTGGCTTAGTGGGCGATACCCCGACTTTCGATCTAATGGCACAACCATTAGATAGGGTTCGAACCCGGTCGGGTACCAATGGATTTTTCTACTCGAAAAATATGAGCGCATGAATACGTGCTTAAAACGGTGAGGGAAAACAACGTGAAGAAACCGGCATGCCCTAAAATAAACAAATCGAAGGTCGTCAGTTAGTGTTCCAAGAAGCGGTGACTTTTCACGTAGAATGCTTACTGCTTGCAAGACGCGAGCATGTTCGGACGTGCCTCTGAACCCCTACTTGGTATCCTCAAAGAAGAAGGTCATACGCTAATTTTACCAACGTACGCGGGTGAAGACGCGGGCAGAAGCTAGTACATCCATGAATATTTATGAATTCTAAACATGGTATACTGAATGACTGAACGAATCGTAAAGCTGAACTTAAATATTTATTGCTCTGAATTCAACATATTCACATACAAAACTAAATATTTGTCCAATTCCTAGATGTTGAGAGGTATTTCAATAATGTGAGAATTTGATGAGTATTACATTATTTGGATGTCAGCGTATATTCCATTCAATACAACATAATACAATATTATTGAAATAAGTTAGAGCTTAAGAAAGATCTCGTCCAGGGATGTACTCCCACTATACCTATTTCTGCCGGTTTGAAGAGTATGCGTGTCATGATACTTTTATCATATTACAGGCACATTATACTTTTCACCCGTTATGTCTCAGGGTCGGCGACGCGCGAGTGAGACCTCTGGTATTGAAAACATCCATAAGTTACGATAACCGCTTAACAGATAGGCCGTATGCTCGTTTATAACATCACACAAGTCTTTAAAGCATGAATAAGTTCATCAACACAAGATTCATGGGACATGATACGCGCTTTTCTACAACTTTATGAAACAGCAATCTTACTGGAACTTGTTTCGCAGGTCACGGCAACGTGACGCCCAAGTCGTCGGTGGGCAAGCTGGTGGCCGTCGCGTACGCCTGCATCGGGATCCCCATCATCATGCTCTATCTCTCCACCATCGGCGAGGCGCTCGCGAGGAACTTCAGAGTTCTCTACTCCAAGATCTGCCCTTCGAGATTCAAGACGGACAACTTCCACACGAAATCCGACTGTCGGAATCGATACGCGCAGGTGGACCGCGAGAGGAGAGAGTTCTGTCCCGAGAGGCAGAAGCGGACTCCCTTCCAAGCCGCCTTGAACCTGGACAGCCTCAGCAGCGCCGGGTTCCACTGGACGTGCCGCGATCACACCCGCGTACCCGTACCCCTCAGCCTGCTACTGATCCTGCTCTACGTGTCTTTCGGGACCTTCCTGTTCCATACGACCGAGAAGTGGGATTTCATGGACGGCTGCTTCTTCTCCTTCTCGAGTCTCGCGACCATCGGCTTCGGGGACCTCAGACCGGGGCTGTACGCGAGCTCGCTGTCCGCCAAAGCCGAGGACGCGGCGCTGGGAATCTGCTGCCTGTACATACTGGTCGGGATAGTCGTGATCGCCATGTGCTTCAATCTAATCCAGGAGGATATGAGCTCGATCCTGCGGAATTTCAGCGCGCTCTGTACGGGCAGCTCGAAGTCCCGCGCGGTTCACAGCGCGGAGCGGATCAGCGACGAGAAGATCGCGATGTCGGTGGTGTCCTGACCCCGCGAGCCCGCCCCCGCGAGGCAACACGTCCAGTTCAAGGTGGACAGCTCGAACCCGACCAAGTTCAATAGTCTTCCGAGGAGGAAATCCTCCAACTGCGAAGACAGCTTCCAGCGGAACACGCCGGCGCGACGGTCGGCGGGACACGCGGAGAGGTGCGTCGAGTATTTCGTTCCGCGGAGTCTGAGCGAGTTCAACTTGAGCGGAGTGGGGGATCTGACAGACTTTTCGTTCGGAGATAGAAAGGGACAGGAGAAAGTGATCGTGAAAGGGGCGGGGAGGGACAAAATGGTGACGTTCGAAGACGACCGGCCGCCCGGGAAGGCGCTCGCCGATGACGTCTTCATGTGACGCGTACTTGTAACGTTAGGGCTGGTTTGGACACGATTTGTTATGATTATATAAATAAAACATTCATACAATAGCTTCGTTTCATTGTTCGCTCCGTCGCAAGTTAGAGACGCTACATTATGCTGGCGAGATAGATGATGATCGATGACGTCATTACTCTTACAGATACGAAGATTTGACTTGAAAAGATATTTCGTTTCGTTTTCAAACAGCGGAATACAAAAGAATTTATACCGGATAGTGTCGGGTCGGGGAACGATTCGGGAATTAATAGTCGCAATCGGTATTAGAGGGATCGGAGGCCGCGGTGGATAGCGAGCCGTGAAATGAAACTGCTTGTCCTCGATACACATCCATTGCCGCGGACGATAGCCGTGATCGCTTTGAGCCTGCATTCAGCCGTCGATGTATTGCCTCGGATCTGGACGATCGTTGACACAACACATATTGCTGGGAGTTCTATTCGGATCAGGAATCGAGCAGTGGATCCGAGCGTTCAAACGATGCGATTCGAAAAAAAACATTTTATTTTGTCAGAACATGTCAGGTACACTTACCTACAAACTTTATTAGGATTGCAAAGCGAAATGGCGAAAACCATGATATCGCCATGATATCAGTCTGTTTGCCCGTGGATTTATTCACAAAAATTACCTTGTATCGTTCTTACTTAATGGTAAGAACGATACAAGGTAACTTTTACAAAACCGGAAAACCCCCGAAGTGTACTTCTTTTGTAACGCCCTCTAATCTAACTTTTGGAGATAAGACCTACCTAAGGACCATCCTAGAAGACATAATAAACGATTGCAAAAAAACGCATTCTTCAAATTTAAGAGTCACATCCCTTCAACTTAAAAAGAGCTGATGACCTTCAAAGGAATAAACATATATTCTTGAATAATAAATAACTTAGAAAACTCTCGATCAAATCACTTTTCAAACAAAAAAACTAAATCAAAGAAGGTTTCATCCGTTTGGGAGCTACGATGCCACAGATAGATACATATTTGCACGTTTAACTTACAAAACACCTCTGTTTACATCGGAGATTTAAAAATAAATTAACGGATAATACATTTGGACATAATATGGAAATACTAGCCTCAACACCCGGCTTCACTCGCGTGGTATAAACAGTATACCTATGAGTTATTCCAGGTACAGCTGTTCCAAATTTCAACGAAATCAGTTCAGCCGTTACGGAGATATTAAGCAACAAACATTTCAGAAAAACACCTCCCCTAAAGAGCATTCTTAAGGCCTTTGACCAGCACAGCAGTGGACTTCAACAGGCCAATGATAATGATAAACACATAAATAGATACAAATTAATATGAAAGTGAATCGATCTGCAATCCTGACTTCACTTCACCAGCCATCATCAGCCGCCGCGACTGAAACCAAGCGCGGGCGCTAGTGATGCCGGCGGCACTCGAGCGACGATGCGACAGCGATTTATAAGAAAAAAGGTGAAGTTAAAAAGGGTTTGTTCAAGAAAAGGAAAAGGTAGGTATGAACATAAACTAGGTACAGCACCCATTGAAAAAACATAGTCAAGTCTAAAATCTATGATGGACATCCCTGCAGATACCAAACAGGTTGGTTAGAGGCACGTCTAAGCATTACACTTGGCACGTGCTCACGTTTTACATAGTACCTACCTACTGTCCATCGCCGCTTATTGGAACACTTAAGACACACGCCTTCCAACTTTCAGGTCTAGGCATGGTACCCCACGATTTTTTATTATTATTATTATTTGTCCAACGAAGGGAATCGACCCCGCAACCTTTTGCGTTTCAGGCGAGCCTTCACCTACTAGGCCACAGAGGTCGAGAGAGATAGATAAACTCTTTATTGCAGACCAAGCAAAATACAAAACACAGGAATTCATAAACATAAAAGGTACAATGGGCGGTCTTATTGCTAAAAGCGATTTCTTTCAGACAACCTTTGAATGGACAGGATAAAAAGGAATAAACATTTTATCCTTTGCAGCCAATCAGAAAAAATATATATTATCCTATAATATAATAAGTATGTGATAATATTAAAACGATAAACAATCAGCTCTGAGACACGGAAAGGAAATGGTCGTATACCATAACCGATGGCTGTTATCCTACGAATGAGTGAGCATGGATCCGCTTAGAGCCGCGCGCGCCACCTGCCGGCTTCATATCACGCCGATTAGCGACAGGGTGATTCGTAGACTAATTGTCAGCCCGCCCGCTGCGAGTCCAGAACAGCTGGTTCACTCACTTAGTCCCAGGTATAATAATAATAGACATTTTCACACAGCATCTTCTAGTATATCATGACTGATATACTACTTGTATATATATTGTTAATATATGCATATTATACATAGAAAAACACCCAGACTAGAGACAATTGTTTGCATTTGATACAAACATTCGTCCCGTGCCAGAAATAATCAATTTGGTCCATTAAACATTCTATAAAAAAACTTTTGTTAGCTTCACAAAAAATCCCTCGCATAAGTGGTCGTTCTGAGTCTCTAGGTACAAAATTTTAGTTATTTAAGTTTATATTATTGTTCCTTTTTTATATCGTTTTAAAAAAGTATACGTAATCACTTACATAATCTACATCATTATCATGTACAGAATCCAGCTCTTCTATTATTCAACAGTTTGTGAAAAAAAATCTATTTGTATAGTGTTTAAATAGATGCCTCGTATCGCAGTTGCTGGCCCGCACGCACCACCGGCGTCACGGAAGACCAGCGTTTTAGTGCCACAAAGTGCTTCTATAACATAGTGCTGAGTGGCGGCCGTTTTTGTTGTCAATCTCATTGTCTTAATAACTCGTATGTGTATCTTTATGTGACACAAAATAAAATATTTTTGTATTTTTCTTTTATCTAAACAGGACCCATCATCTTTTGCGTCTCAGGCAAGCCTTCGCCAGAGGTCATCATGCATAGTCTCACATATATATTTATACAAATAAATGTTCTGATTCCTGTTTTCAGATCTCGTCATTCAATCTATCGAGAGTGATCTCTCTGTATCGGCAAGAATCAAATTGTCACGCGAGAGTTAACCCGTTTTTCTGGATAAAAGGTCGCATTTAAGGAGATGTATTTTTGGAAGTGTCCGCTGGAAGAGGTCTTTGAAAAGGGATACAATAAATCCAATTTTAAATGTACCTACTTCTCAAGACTAACAGATTACCTGGATCCTGATACGTGGGAAATATAAGATGTGTGTGTAGAATTAGATGACATCTATAGGGTACTTGTTCTGACCCTGGTAATTTAAGACCTATCTCAGTACTTCCTACATTTAGTAAAAAAAATTAAAAATTAATTTTATATTAATTGCAAAGAAATTTTAAGTTAAATAATTTACTGCACAATAAACAATTCAGATTTAGTAAGGGCCGCTCAATCACTGATGCTGGTATTGAGTTAATATCGCATAGATTTTATGCCTGGGAGAAATCTCATGTCACTTTAGGAGTCTTTTGTGATCTATCCAAGGCATTTGATTGCGTAGACCATGACACATTGATCAGGAAACTACACCATTATGGTATTAGGGGCGTTGCTCTAGACTGTCTCACTTCCTATTTAAGTGACAGAGTACAAAGAGTTGACTTGAATGGAAAGCGTTCTCCGAGGTCTCTGGTTACTATCGGTGTACCACAGGAATCAATTCTTAGACCATTTTTGTTCTTAGTATATATTAATGATCTACCCCATCTTGTGAAGGACGATCATGAGATTGTATTGTTTGCAGATAACACGTCACTTTTATTTAAATTATAGCGACGACAAACCGATTTTGACGATGTAAACAATGCAATCTCTAAGGTTGTAAAATAGTTCAATGTAAACAATCTTCTACTTAATGACAAGAAAACAAAGTGTATTAGATTTATACTACCCAATGTTACACAAGTTAAAGCAAATATAAAAATCAAAGATGAACAGTTGGCTCTCGTGGACACCATCGTATTCTTAGGTATCAAACTAGATAATAAGCTTCAATGGAGTCCTCACATTGAGGTTATCGAAGAGACTTAGTTCTGCGGCATATGCAGTCAAAAAAATCCGTCTTTATACAGACGTTGACACAGCTAGACTAGTTTACTTCAGCTACTTCCACAGCATTATGTCGTACGGTATACTGCTGTGGGGGAGTGGTGCTGATATAAATAATTGCTGTTCGAGCAATTTATAATATGGGCCCCAAAGAATCACTTCGCCAAAAGTTTAAAGAAATAAATATAATGACATTCCCTTGTCAATACATCTATGAAAATCTGATGTATGTTCACAAAAATATTAATTTGTTTAAGAAAAAAAGCGATAATCACAATGTTAATACTGGATATGAAGATAAACTCGCTGTTGCCACTTGTAGACTCCATAAAGTTAGTAAATCGTTGAAAGGGCACGGTGTACGCTTTTATAACAAACTCTCAAGAGATATCCAGAAATTATCAATGAACAAATTTAAAAACGTAATTAAACGAAAACTTTATTAAAAGGCATACTATAAAATATCTGATTATTTAGATGACAAAAACTCTTGGGATTGAATATGCTCCAACTCGAACCTATTGTTTTGTAAAAGGATTATTAAAAAGAATAACCAGCCTTGTTTTCTTGCCTTTCTTTCCTGGCTTGGTCGCGGAGGAACAGGCATCAGATAAAAACCGACGTTTCAAAGTGATCCTTGTGATTTTATTGATTAAATGAATTTTGACTTTGACTTTGACTTCTAACTGACGCAGAAGGCGTAGGCCCGTCTAAGATGCAGCAGGTTGCGGGTTCTATATCCGCTGCGGGACAAATGTTTATACGATCTACAAATATTTATTTCGGGTCAAGTGTTTTATATGTGTAATATTTACAAAATATTTACAAATAATATCAGCCATATTGGTCCCATAACACAAGCTTTGCTTAGATACTATGTGGGCTGGGTGATGCTGTGTGAAAAAGCCTTTTTTTTGTAAGTATTTTATTTTAATAGGTAGCGTATACTTCTTGGATGGTCTAAGTTTAGGTATAAGTTTTATGAAAAAATCCCAAGCCTAAGGGAGAAAGAGGATGTAAATATAATGGGGATGACATTTTGTATTGGACTCTTTATCGACTGCCCGTTATTTGATTATTTTTTTTATCTTTGCAGTTTTATTAGAAGCCTAGGTACAGAGTGAGCTAGCTGTTCGCTCCCGTCCTCGCCGCCAATAAACTGTCAACGACATTCATTTACTCAATTATCGACGAACAACCTTCCATAACATCAGAGCCAGACCTTAGCTCTATAGCAGGAGAGTCGTTAATCCCCTGGCACAGCAGCAGCCAGTAAAAATGTGATTGCATGAGGCATTTAGCGGAAAGTATGACGTCACGAAGTACTCGTTTACTGAAATAATGCGCTAATAGTGTTGTGCTGGTGATGGACGCGTTGGACTAGTGAGGGGAGTGGGAGCGGGAGACGATGAAAAAATAAATAAAAAAAACAACATCGGGAATTCGATCATTCATATTATTGTCTGGTAGAGATCACTAAATTAGCGATTAGGGCATACAATATCGGAAATTCGGAAGGTATTCAATTCCGGAACTGAATTTCGATGCTGGGGATCTAGTTTCGGAATTCCGGAACTGGTTCCGGAATTGTCATTTTTTTTCTGTTTTGAGGAAAGTAACGATCAAATAACTTGTGTTATAGTATCAGTATTTTAATCAACATTAAGTAATATATAATATAAATAAAAAAGTACGATATTACACACATACACACGCACGCAGTTATTATTTTCACATAAAAAGTTAGATGAACAAAATAATTAAAACAACAATATTACTTATTCATTTTATGAATCTGCAAATATTTGTCTCGGGTCTGTATTTTTAGTGTATCATTATGTATTTACAACAAAACAAATGTATATACCTAAGTAGTATATCAGTCATGTAGTTCCCATAATACAAGCTCTGCATAGATTGGGGCTAGATGATGCTGTGTGAAAAATGTCCAGCATCATTTACCTCTATATTATTTATTTACTCTCAATACTCTCAGACAGGATACACAAAATATATTTGTATGCATCTGTCAGATGCACACCTCGTTTTCCTCCGTTGTCATATTGTTTTTCTACTTTGACAAACCCTGCATAGTGAAAATTGGTAGATACAGATGGATAATTGCGGATTATCTTGTATTTATCCAGTTCCTTGTTTAGCGGTTCTTGTAGAGTTGATTCTTCGACTGCAACGTCTTCGTCAGAAGACGTTGACATGTTCATTTTGTGCTTGGAGGGTACTGCATGTGTAGGATTAGGCTCACTGTATTGGCGTAGTAAATTGACGATAATCTCAGAAATTTTCTCGTTATTTGGTTTAGGGAAAAATTGGTTTAGGGAGAAATATTGCGTTTTGTTGTGAAACATGCCACTCACTGAGTAAAATTTATTAATATTGTGATACCGATATTAGTCCTCTCAATTCCGGAATTAAAATATCGGAAAAATCTATTCGAGATTCCGGAATTACGATATTTCGGAATTTCGGAATGCATGCCCTATTAGCGATAATACCGCCCATTGTACAATATTGTCAAAGTTTGTAGTATTATTTGGTGTGCAATAAAGTATTTTCTATCTTTTATCTAAGTGATACATATCTTTTGAGAAATAGGAATTTTCCACGTACCGTACTATCGGTGAAGGTACCGAATAAGTTTCGATGCAGAGGGAGAGCGTCGCGATTACTCACCCTGATGAAGACTCTCGGAATGAGTCGAAACTTAGTCCTTCACCGATAGTACGGTACGTGAAAATTCCCGTTTTACAATATAAAAAAATAGGATGCTCCAAATCAAGGACATCTATACCAGTACCAGCTTAGATGAGTGATGATGATGATAAGTAGTGAGGATACAAAGTAAGGGATAGTCAGAGGCAAGTCTTCTCTTTATTATTATTTGACACTGATAATGACAGTGATGGAAAAAACATGCTGGACATTTTTCGCACAGCATCATCTAGCCCCAAAGTAAGCAGAGCTTGTGTTATGGAAACTACATGACTGATATGCTACTTATATACTTTTTTTGTAAATACATACATATTATACATAGAAAACACCCAGACCCGAAACAAATGTATGCAGATCATACAAACATTTATCTCGCAGCGGGAATCGAACCCGCAACCTTCTGCTTATAAAGATTTTAAAGAGTTTAGTTAAATAATGTTTTATTTTCTTCTGTTATATTTGAAATTATATAAATCAGAAAAAGACAAAGCAGTCAAAAGTTTGCTGGAAGAAAACTCGTGTTAGGGTTAAGCTCGCCTTTGTACATGTCCTATTTGATTGTTCGTCGACCAACGTTGCAAAATTGTCTCCACGAAAAGTTTTTCTATTTTAACGTGATGATATACATCTTATATCCATTCTGAATGTCAATTTAATAAATTAGTGAAATAATTTTTGGATTTTATAATTCGTTACGGAAATTACCTCCTACATCCAAATGTAAACTTTACCTCTGTATAACATTAGTGTAGAATTGTAGACCTTTGATAAATAAGAATAGTACTATTTGTCTTGACAGAATCCTGTAGGAACTCTTTGCAGTCGTGAAAACTAATAATGAACTCTCAATTAAACGGAAGCCGCAAACATTTCATGTAAAAGTAAACATAATCCCCGAACAAATACAAACCCCCCGAATAAAGTCTAATGAATCCCTATATTTTTAGCGGCAGAACCCGCCCTAAAGCCCGGCGCGCACTTACAGTCGGCGCACACTGACAGCCGGCGCACACTGACAGCCGGCGCACACTGACAGTCGGCGCACACTGACAGCCGGCGCACACTGACAGTCGGCGCACACTGACAGCCGGCGCACACTGACAGTCGGCGCACACTGACAGCCGGCGCACACTGACAGTCGGCGCACACTGACAGCCGGCGCACACTGACAGTCGGCGCACACTGACAGTCGGCGCAGACTGACAGTCGGCGCACACTGACAGTCGGCGCACACTGACAGTCGGCGCACACTGACAGTCGGCAAAATAAACAAAAACGCTCACAACTGCTTAAGAAGAGTAACGCTGACGACCTGTGTGGCGCAGTGGACGAAGGCCCGCCTGAGACACAGAAGTTTGAGGGTTTGATTCCCGCCGCAGGATAACTGTTTGTATGATCTACAAAGATTTATCTCGGGTCCCATAACACAAGCTCTGCTTAGTTTCGGGCTAGATGATGATGTGTGAAATATGACCAGCTTTATTTATTTATTTATATTAACATCATTCCACCGAAAACAGTGGGTTCGAACCCGGTCATGCACCACTGGATTATTTCACTTGAAAAATGTATGTGCGCATTAACACGTGCTAAAAACGGTGAAAACATCGTGAGGAAATTGACTTGGAAATTGAGAACCAAAAATTGGAAGGCATGTGCCATCAGTTATTGTTCCAATAAGCGACGAGGGGCTTGCAACTTGTCACGTGGTACTTGTGTATTTGATTTTAAATTTGACCTCATTGCCAAAATCAGCATATCCAATGAATTTTTGAATATAAAATTCGAGTTCGCCATGATTGATTTTATACTAGATGAAAAAAGGATGACTCGGGGGACAACTGGAAAAATAAATTCCCATTGTCCATCATGGGGATTAGCTGCGTATTTGTTTTTAGTGGTTTTGCTACTTTTTTTCTAAATAATAGTTTAATCGCTTCAACTGTGCGCGTATCCTTACCCTTCACCCAAAAATTTACAAACAATGAAATAAAATCCCGACCTTAGAATTCATTAAACTGGAGAGTTTTCCCAAAATATCCCCTTTCATAGTAAATTATTTACGAAGATAATAAGCGGGTGGATTTGACACCAATGCTGATTTATACTTCGCTCTAAATATTAAAAGCAGCTTTTTTATAAAGCTGAGTTTGGGTATCTTTCATCACATGACATTCGCGTTCGCTGCTCAAGCTCTATGGTTCGGGAATGCTCGGCTTTACTCGGGTCGTCGTCGGCTGATCACGCGTATGGACGCGGGCGCCTGGTGTCATGATCTTAAATTATTATTTGTATTTTATAGTATTTTCATTGGTTTTCGCAGTTCAATTCAAGCTATAAACAATAAATAGTATGTCATTTGATTGTATTAACGTCACCAAAAATTGTGTTGCCTTCTTGTCTTCATCGACCAATCAGATTTTTATGTAACTTTGATGGAAGAGTGGGGGGAAATACGGCGTGCTCGAGGACCTAGCCAGATTTCACAGCATTCTTTCTTGTAATTTCATCTGGTAAACATCTAGCCAGTAATTGTTATTGTAACTCAATAACAATTACTGGCTAGGTGTTATTACAACAAAAGGTGGTTTTCGTTATAGGCGACACTAAAACAGTAGGCAAGGAGCTTTGCCGCGAAACGCCACTTGCGTTTCGTGTCACGCAAATACTTCGCATATTTTATAAGAATAGGTTAAGCATTATATTATAAAGCGTATCGTGTTTTTCTTAAAAACTTTAGTTGATACTTTTTAGACTTTATTTAAATCTTTGACTAGTACTCTTTTTCTATAAATGAGTTCACCTCGTTCGATTGGCACCACACTAAAGCTGAATGAAGGATCATCAAAAAAATAACCAAGCAGAGTTTGTTGGCTGATTCTTCTATGCTTGGTTGCGCGCGAGGAATCGCCGTAAATTCATTTTCAAATTTTAAATTCACGTAGTTTTTAAGCTGAAGTTTCTATATTTGACTTTGATTTTGACTTTCCCCACCCAACCAACCGCCATTTTGTTATTGGATTAAATCTGTTTCTTGTTTCGTGTCCCCCCTCCCTTCAATCGTGTTCCTTTTTTTTTGAAGGACTTTTTGTGGTTTTGTGCGCGTTCGTATTTATCCTCCGCGAGCGACTCGCATATTTTTTGTGTATAACCTATAAATTAATTCTGTCTGTATATTCCTAAAACTACTGAATGGATTTTGATGAAAGTTTACAGTAATATAGCTTAAACATCGGAATAATACATAGGCTACTTTTTATCCAGGTACCATGCGAGTGAAGCCGTGGGCAGAAGCTTGTTTATTCATACTTTGGGATCACAAGGAACACTTACGTCAATTCAAAACAGTATAAACAATGGAAAATTACAAAGTTACAAAGATAGTAAGATAAGAAGGATTTACAATACAATTTGTATAAAACTAAGCTGACGAAATGGTTAGGGAACCAGTGTTTCTGTGTCATTTTTGAATTTATGAACCATTAAGAAGGCAATAATTATGACCAATAAGTACGATACCATTTTATTAGATTAAGTTGTTTATGGTAGGTAATAGTTATTGACATTTTCACACCATTCCAATTGTAGAATAAGAATAATTTATTTAGTTGATCTATATTCTGATTTTTAATATCATTGTTGTAACGACCTTTGTTGTGACTGATAACTGCGTGTAATGGAAATCTATGGGAAATCCCATAGATTTCCATAACAAACAGTATTTTAGTACAGTGAGAGTAGAATACGTAACATATTCTTAGACGAACATAAATTTAAATAGTGGCTTGGGTACATTCTTTAAAAACTGACGTAAAGTACTGATTTCAATATGTTTAGTTTTGCTGTTCTCAATAATTTAAGCTACTCTTCTTCTAAGAATTCTTGTTACAGTTTTACATCGCTTCGTTTTTAAAATGAAGTTTTATTGTTTCGACAGATTTGTCATCTTGACTGATGCCAAAAGTTCATTGAAACATTTAGCTCGATGTATCTCTCATCTGAGAATGGCATACCTACCGATTGCCCATCAAATACTAGAATCAATCTTAACGTTAATATCTCGTAATAAAAAAGTGATTCTTCAATGGATCCCATCTCAGTTAAAAGAAAATGATCGTGTCGATTTGTAAGCTAAACAAGCGGTCGAAGACGGGATACGTTAGTTTGTAGATCTTATTAAATTAGTAAAAGAACAATGCAGAATGGTATGGAAAGAGTATTTTAACGAGAGATCACGTGAGAAAGGTATTTGTTATCGGACAACCCAACCACAAATATCCCAATATCCGTGCATAGATAACATTTTATTTAATAGAAATTGTTTAAAAACTGTCCTCAGCTTACGCTCAGGATATATTCCTTCAGACAAGTTTGTATCCTTGATGAAAAAAAATCCGTCGTCAAACTGTAATGAATGCGATGTAGTGCACGACGTGACGCGGAGGGAGAAAGTCACGATCAATCACTCTGCTGAAGACTCTCGGAATGAGTCGAAACTTAGTCGGTGCCTTCACCGATAGTGCGGTACGTGAAAATTCCCGTTTTTACAATATGAATAATAGTCAAGTTCACGATAGATTTTGGAATAAAATGTAATTGAAGATGCACAACACATTTTGATAGAGTGTGTTAGATTGAAGAAGCTAATTGGTTGTCTAAATTGGCAGACATAGCATTAGATAAGCGTTATTTATTTATGTTTTGTTTTTTTTTTAAACAAATCAACAGATTTGTTTTACTTTTCGAGACAATGTGATCGCCCAGCGACAAAGGCCCTTCAATTAACAAAAAAAAAAGTTTAATTGAAGAAATTGAGAATAAAGACTTGTACAACGTGGATATGACGTCACTGTCATTTTATGGACAAGCAGATTTGAATCTTAAATGTTCACGCGAGAGTTACTATAACTGGCCGAGTTACAAAAACCAATAAAATCAAATTTTCAATTTGATTTATTTACCATAACATTACATTACATAACAGGCAAATCAAAAATATTACATAAAGAACCACAATATCATAAAAATTAAAAAAACGTAATATATATTATATACTCAAGTAAAACTAGGCACTAAATATGGTGAAGGATCAAGGGTCGACTCTTCCGTGTTGGCCTAGTGGACGCTACCAATGCTGTCCAAAGTTCATGCGTTTGAGACCGGGAGAGCACCAATTGATTTTCCACTAAAAAAATTCAAACGGTGAAGAAACACATGGGGAGGAAACCTAGAACCGATGCATTTGTCAATAATACTTGGACGTGCCTCTGACTATTACTCCCTACTTGATATTCCTCCTTACCAAAACTGATGGAGTTAGTTAGTTGTTTTGAAAGTGCATTTTATAGCTAACTTCCGGAGCAAGGTTATGTAAATTCAATGCTTTTAAGCCGGTGTTAATTCGTTGGCACAGTTTGCTCAGCATTAGCGAAATCAAAAGCAGCTGAGCGTCTGTTGAGCGCTCGAAACTACCTAACCATTACACTCATTTACATATATAATGTTTCAGAATGTAACACAATTGAAACACACTTTTAAACTTCTTCTTTTTAAAACTTTAAATACGTTTTCATTAAAGATTCCAAATTCAGGTTGCACATAGTGAGTAGCTGGTGGAGACGTAAGAGACAGTGGGTTCGATTCCCGTAGCGGAACATGTAGTTATGTTCTACAGATATTTGTTACCAAAGTGCCATGGAAACTCATCACACAAACCTGTTCTGGTTCCATAGTTCCTGATACCCACGATACAGGAAAAACATTTAATAAACTTGGTTTCCAGATCTTCGGCAGAGCTACGAGTAGGTACTTGTAAAAGCACAAATAAATTATATTTAAACGATCCAGCCTAACTTTTAATAAAAGTCAAAAGTCAAAAGTCAAAATTCATTTATTCAATAAAATCACAAGGACCACTTTGAAACGTCGGTTTTTATCTAGGTGCCTGTTCCTCCGCGACCAAGCCAGGAAAGAAAGGCAAGAAATTGGAACCGGTTCTAAATAATTCATTTTAAATTATTAAACAACAAAATGAATCCGAGAGACGGAAACACAGAAATACTAATACGCTATTATTTCCATTATTTTATTATTATTCCTTTTTATTTATTTTTAATCTCAGGCTTATACCTGGAGCCTTTCTAGGCATTAGTGGAGCCGATGCTAACACTAAGAGGCCTTTTTGTACAATACAATATATCAAAAACGGTTTTTCGTGGATGGTAAATGATGAAACTATCGAATATATTGGGTGATAATCTGGACTATTGCAGGAGTAAATGCTTAAGGAATGGTTGCTGGGCTATGTAGGATGAAAGGATGAGTTGCCGTCCACTAAACGGGCTCCATAAGTGCCGCCAACGATAGCCAGCGTAGAGGCAACGTTGGTGTGGACGGCTAAATGGTGTGGAGAGGTGTGCTGCAGTTTCACTAAACGCTACTCCCGGCTTTATGCCTTTAACACTTCCACCCTTGGAGCATAGGTTCCGCTCTTGCGCCTCCACCTCCGACCGGCCGGCTAAGGCAAGCCGAGGGTCAGGGGTCTCCGTCGACCCCAGGGAGTGATGGGGCTCCGCGGTGTCCACGCACTGAACGCTCGCCACAAGCGCGCCCGCGAGATTAATATTATTAGTTAGTAAACAGCCGGAGTCAATGAGTCGTTATGGAATAAGAGAAACAAACCTTAAATATGTAGAGCAGCGAGGCCAGAGTTCTGTTTAGCTTCAAGCTGACCGCGCGTCACCATTTTGTTTTGTGAGAATATTCGGGAACTGTCCATAATAGTGCTTAAAAAGTGTTCATCTTCTTCATCTTTGACGACCTCTGTGGCGCAGTGGGCGAAGGTCCGCCTGGGATGCGGAAGGTTGCGGGTTCAAATGTATGTATCTTCAAATATTTGTCTCAGGTCTGAGTGTTTTCTATGTATATTATGTATGTATTTATAAAAAAAAATAAGTAGTATATCAGTCATGTAGTTCCCATGATACAAGCTCTGCTTAGTTTGGGGCTAGATGATGCTGTGAAATGTCTAGCATTATTTATTTGTTTATCTAACATTCTACGTACGTGGCGGTTAAAGAAGGCAGAGTACAAAATAACTCGCCCCTCGATCCTTTTTTCGTCGACTTAAACTGTAAAACTGGTCTCGACGAAAGCCATTTTTTTATCGGTATAATATTACAGCCAATAACCCCCCTGAAAGTCGTATACAAATATCGGTGAAATAAGTTTTAAAATTGGATGAGTTGTTTCGGAGATTTCCTACATTAAAACTTACAATACACTTTACCTCTTTACAATATTGTTAATGTGGACTTCAAGTATAAGTTATCACTTATGCTTAGAACATAATTGCTTAAAACCAACAAGAGATGAATGTCGCCGCAAAAACAGCGGACATTGATATTGTTTTACAGTTTCGAAGACTGTGAATGCGAAGGGCGTAGATTATTGATTTTGATGAAAAACCAATATCGAAATGCCGTTGAGGAGTTATAGATGTTCAATCAACGCTCAATTGGAAATGTCCATTGATAGGTTGGAACGTGTAAATACATCTTTTCACTGTTTTTTTATCATGATTTATATATATACATAAACTCTTATATATCTGCGGAAGGGGTAGGCAGAGATATTTGTAGTTTCGAACCACTTACTTCGATAGATCGAAAATGTTGCTATTCGCAGTAGTACTAATGCAATACTCTAAGAATCTAACAAAATATTGGAGGAATCAAAATTATTTATTATTTAGTAAAAATGGCTACTCGCATGTGTATTTTACGACCTCAACAATTTTACTCGTCACACAAAAGCTAAAGTTTTGACTTATTAATGATTAATTTGTGATAATATTCAGAGTTATTAATAAATTATTTGATTTGTTTCAACAACAGTGTATGTATATAGTCATCGTTATATTGAGTGTAGAGGGAATCTGTTGTGCCATATATTTAGGAACAAGCATCGCCCGCCTGCGCTATTACTTCTTTTTCTCTGCTCCTAAGGACTGTAGACCGCTTCCTCACGAACTGGGCTATAAAATTTAAATTATTTTTTTCAAATCCAACTGAAAGATCCAGAGATTAGCGGAAAAAAACTCTACTTTATTATTAGTACATAGATGGTTGCAATAATATATATATACCGTTTTAAGCAACTTTACACTAAACTTCCTAAAATTCCCATTTTTATGTTTGGAAATTGCTAAAATGATGTAGATTTCTGTGATTTTACATCATAATTATGCTCGTATGATGTAAAATCACAAAAATCGTAAAACGTAAACGTGGCTCTTTTCTGTGGCGTCGAGAAAGAGAAAGAGAGAGAGAAACTGCTGGGAGCACTTGTAAATCCGATTTCTCGCAAACTGGATTCGCGGTTTGATCGTTGGCTGCTAATCTCACTCGGAAGTGCTCTACTAGGACTCTGAAGTAAAATGTCATCTACTTTATTTGATTAATTTTATTCTACTATGTTATTCTATGTGAGAGTACAAACACACGGAAACGGAATATTTACGTTTCTCGTATGTTTTTCAAACAGTAAACATTCAGATTATTTATACAAAACTATCAATTTTACTCGTATATTTACTTTTCTGTGATACAACTGTGAAAAATGGATCGATTTTGTTAAAAAACAACTCCATTGGCAAAAGTTCAAACAGACTCTCAGTTCCACAACAAGGAGCTTTCAATTATGCATAGGAAAATCATGGATCTACAACAGACCCAGGAACAGGGAACACTCATCATCATCAGCCTATATTAGTCCACTGCTGGACATAGGCCTCCCCTAATGAGCGGCATAGCGCCCTGTCTTCAGCTTGTCGCATCCAGCATCTGCCTGCAGTGTTTCGCAGATCGTCATCCCACCTGGCCGGAGGGCGTCCTACACTACGTTTGCGGAGTCGCGGTCTCCACTCAAGAACACGTTTACCCCAGCGGTTATCGGTTCTTCGCGAGATATGACCGGCCCACTGCCACTTCAGCTTGCTAATTCGTTGAGCTATATCGATAACTTTGGTTCTCTGACGGATGTATTCGTTACGAATCCTATCCTTCAGAGAGACTCCGAGCATAGCTCTTTCCATAGCTCGCTGAGCGACTTTGAACTGGTGGACCAGCCCTATCGTGAGTGTCCACGTCTCAGCTCCGTAGGTCATGACGGGTAGGACGCAAACACTCAGTTTTAGGATATTATAACTAGTCGTTAAAACGTTATGAACACTTACGAGTAGTTTGTTTGTTGTGGTTGTCTACCAGTTTGTTATTGAATGCAATATTCATGTGAGGAATATAAATGAAAATGTCGTTTTAATGTCTCCATTAAATCACATTGCGGAGTGTTAACTAAATCGAATTGGAACGCTCTCTACCGAGCGCGCAATGCTCGCCGGACTCTCTCAAGTAATTACGCCGATTAAAAAGTTGATTCCGCTCTCAATCGAGAGTCCAGTTATAATTTATGTACATACGAGTGATTTAATTATCAAAATTAAACTTTCAACTTATTTAGGAGTCCGAAACCGAGAACGAAATATCAGTTATAGTTTCGCTATGTCAGTCTCCGCAGTCAGGGTATACCAAAAAGGCTGGTTGAATAGCAATGCTAATTTTTGAACGAGTTAAGCGCTAGCCCTTCGGCCATTGGTTCGTACACCAGCCGCTGCAAAAATTCTCTAAAAAGAAGCCACGCATCATTGCCCCGCGGACAATGATGCCGCCGCGCCCGCTGACCTGGAGGTGGACGAAGAGTGAGAGACCGCCATCATATCCACGCAAGTCGCGTCCCAAACCGAGACGGCCGGCCACGATTCCAGGGAATTAAAGATATCCCGTCTGGCATATTCCTATCGTCACGTGCGATACCGTTCCGCTCAAGGATGGCCGGCACCTTAACGGTAGAAAAGGCCCTACGGATGATATCGTTAAGGCTGGCTTGGCGGGACTGGCGGGCTCTAAAAAACAACTATTAGCCATTTCATTAATAAATCACGTTTGCAAGTTTTGTGAGCAGATGTCAAAAATAAAATAAATAAATGTCAGGTAATGTTATTTGTAGAATAGTTTTGTAGTTTTGTAGATAGACAACCCTATATCTATGATAGATTGAGGTATTTTTCAACACAGGTACCAAGAAGCAAAGTCGCAGGCGAAAGGCACTCTCGCTCGACGTAATTCGCAAGCGGCAAGTTAAATTGAGTGCGTTAATGTAAATGGCGACGCGCCGTGACGCGTGACACTGAGTTTGGAGAGGAAAGTTGCATGCATTAAGCGTGCTTACACATGACATAGCCTGCGAAATGCCGCGAGTAAATTCAAAGCAACAGGCATTGTAACTTTGTATATAATTTTTTTAAACATAGCTATGTAGCGAATGAGGAAAGTGTGTAAATTATATGCCATAATAGCGGTTGGACATTTTGGACAATTTTTTTTCACACAGCATCATCTAGCCCTAAACTAAGCAGAGCTTGTATTATGGGAACTACATGACTGATATACTACTTATATATATTTTTTTTGTAAATACATACATATTATACATAGAAAACACCCAGACCCGAGACAAATATTTGCAGATACAAACATTTGTCCCGTGGCAGGAATTGAATCCGCAACCTTCTGCGTCTCAGGCGGGCCTTCGCCTACTGCGCCACAGAGGTTCTGTTGGATCTGCAAATATTTATCTCCCTACTCCGAATTCAATGTTATAAATGGTTGCGTTTATAAGAGCCTTTTAGGTCCGTATTCCAGAACGAATCTCTCGTCAGCTGTGACGCAAGAGGTGCGGTTTTAATTCCCGCTGCGGGACATATGTTTGCAGGTTCTACAGATATTTGTTCCGAGTCTGTTGTATTGTACCACGGTACCAACGAAACAGAGAATCAGGACTTGTATGTGTATTTTAAAATAACTGCGGCGTTTAGTGTTCGTGTGTGAGAGCCTCACGGGTTCGTGTGTCACAGCGTACTCTACAAAATGCTGTTAATATGGTAACAGCGGCGCCAAACTGGGAGCTTCCGCTGTTTGGCTTCTTTTGTCGGTGAGAGCGGTTAAACACTTCCAGAGACTCCACAAAGGGGTGTTTGGGTAATGAGGCTTTATGCGTCAGTTAAAATATTGTTATTCTCATAGATGGATAAATATAAAACTCTTTATTGCACATAACAGCAGTACATAAGTGAAGTTAATGCTAAGAAGCATTCTCTTCCATTTGTGTATTGTGGAAAAAGATGTGTCGGCAGTTCACAGAATGGGTGCAACGAAAATTATAATAAGTTCAACGCAAATACTGAAATACTAAGGACATAATAACGTAAAATTTACTATTTGATAATAAAATTTAAAAAAAAAAAAAAAAAAAAACTAATAAGTTCATGTGAATTGATTAATGATAAAAACTGGTACGCAATTTTTAACAACCAAGATTATATCAGAATTCAGTTAGTATACCAAGAATTAGACATATCTATTCGATTAGTTTTTCATGCGACAGCGTATATTTGTATGGAGTTGAAACGGAATGAATTTCACCGTTCTGTACCAAACCCAGCATGGAACGAAAAAATCCATTATTTTACCTCAAGTGTTCTGAGCAAGGGAAAAAACAGAATAGCCGAAAAAATCTACATTAGGCTCGGGAAATCATGTCGAAAAGGGTTGACTGCAACAAATCAGCTCCTCTCAGGAGGACTGCGAGACTGGAGGACTTGGAGAACTTTACAAAGATTTCATCTTATTATAAATATATATTAAATTCACAGCCGTGTCGGCCTAGAATGTGGTAGTCCAACTTCCTATCGCCGTGGGTAAGAACCCGGTCGTACACCAATGGATTTTTCATATGAAAAATGTATGTGCGTATTAACACGTGCTCAAAACGGTGAAGAAAAACATAGGAGGGAACCAGCATGCCCTAGAACCAAAAAATCAAAGTCAAAGTCAAAGTCAAAATTCATTTATTCAATAAAATCACAAGGACCACTTTGAAACGTCGGTTTTTATCTAGGTGCCTGTTCCTCCGCGACCAAGCCAGGAAAGAAAGGCAAGAAAACAAGACTGACTATTCTTTTTAATGATCCTTTTACAAAACAATAGGTTCGAGTTGGAGCATTTTCAATCCCAAGAGTTTTTTTCATCTAAATAATCAGATATTTTATAGTATAGCTTTTATTTAATTACGTTTTTAAATTTGTTAATTGATAATTTTTGTATATCTCTTGGGAGTTTGTTATAAAAGCGTACAATCGGAGGCATATGCCATCAGTTAGTGTTCCAATAAGCGGCGATAGGCTTGCAACTTATCACGAGGCATGCTCAGGCTTACTACAGAACGCGGGCATGTGCAAATATAATGTTTGAATGTGCCTCTGACTACCTCCTACTTGGTATATCCTAAGATCTACACACTCAGTCTGAGGATACAGTCATGGGGGTATTTGTATTGTTTGTATATAAAAGGAGTCGATCAAGTTATAAATAAATGGAATAGTTTTAATCCCCGGCTCGGGATTGAGAAGGGTGGCGGCTGCCCGTGGCACCGCGTTAACGAATATTATACACAGTGAACGGTTAATAATGTCGACACAATGGTGTTGCCAACTCATAGCTGACTTAAAAGTCTGTTTGGCGCGTAAAAAGACAAAATCAAAGGAGTTTTCATTACACGACGATCACAAAAAAAAACACCCACGACTGTAATCCTCATGATAGAGAACCTCAGATCCATAATCAGTGTGCAGATCCATGAGAATACCGACCAAGAAGGGAAGATACATCTAAAATTTGGCACGTTTTCACTTTTTGCGTAAAAGTTAATAATCTACGTAAAAGGTTGCAAGCCCCTCACCATGTATTATAAAGCAGCAGATTCTTAGACGTTGTTGCGAGATATCGGCAAAACATTGTGTCGTTGTACACAATATTTTCTCTAGTTCTTGTAACAAAACTAAATCTAGAATTAACCTGTTTAATAATTTATTAGGACAGTATTGTATTAACATTCAAGCAAAAACAAAATTCTACCTGGAAGCTAACTCGCACACCACTGTGAAGGAACATAGGCTCGAAATTAACTTCGCCGCCTAAAGTTCGCCATCACACTGCGATTTTGACACATACTTGTGATTGAAATAAGCAAAAATTAAAATGGGATTACGTCAAAATCTTTCAGAGATTTCCGTGGAATTCTAGCAGTCACCGGATCAAAATATATGACATTCTTCGCGATTGGGCCAGCAAACGCCACAACCAACGTAAAAGAGAAAAGTTGGCATCACTATGCGACGTTATTTTCACGGTCGGGGAATTTTCCAATAAAGGCTAAAGTCACAGTTTCGTAAGATGCGACTCTGACCAATGAAGACTACTCACAAAAACTGTGAGCACAGGTTACTGAGCAATGAAGACTACTCACAAAAACTGTGAGCACAGGTTACTGAGCAATGAAGACTACTCACAAAAACTGTGAGCACAGGTTACTGAGCAATGAAGACTACTCACAAAAACTGTGAGCACAGGTTACTGAGCAATGAAGACTACTCACAAAAACTGTGAGCACAGGTTACTGAGCAATGAAGACTACTCACAAAAACTGTGAGCACAGGTTACTGAGCAATGAAGACTACTCACAAAAACTGTGAGCACAGGTTACTGAGCAATGAAGACTACTCACAAAAACTGTGAGCACAGGTTACTGAGCAATGAAGACTACTCACAAAAACTGTGAACACAGGTTACTGAGCAATGAAGACTACTCACAAAAACTGTGAGCACAGGTTACTGAGCAATGAAGACTACTCACAAAAACTGTGAGCACAGGTTACTGATCAATGAAGACTACTCACAAAAACTGTGAGCACAGGTTACTGAGCAATGAAGACTACTCACAAAAACTGTGAGCACAGGTTACTGAGCAATGAAGACTACTCACAAAAACTGTGAGTACAGGTTACTGAGCAATGAAGACTTCTCACAAAAACTGTGAGCACAGGTTACTGAGCAATGAAGACTACTCACAAAAACTGTGAGCACAGGTTACTGAGCAATGAAGACTACTCACAAAAACTGTGAGCACAGGTTACTGAGCAATGAAGACTACTCACAAAAACTGTGAACACAGGTTACTGAGCAATGAAGACTACTCACAAAAACTGTGAGCACAGGTTACTGAGCAATGAAGACTACTCACAAAAACTGTGAGCACAGGTTACTGAGCAATGAAGACTACTCACAAAAACTGTGAGCACAGGTTACTGAGCAATGAAGACTTCTCACAAAAACTGTGAGCACAGGTTACTGAGCAATGAAGACTACTCACAAAAACTGTGAGCACAGGTTACTGAGCAATGAAGACTACTCACAAAAACTGTGAGCACAGGTTACTGAGCAATGAAGACTACTCACAAAAACTGTGAACACAGGTTACTGAGCAATGAAGACTACTCACAAAAACTGTGAGCACAGGTTACTGAGCAATGAAGACTACTCACAAAAACTGTGAGCACAGGTTACTGAGCAATGAAGACTATCCATCTTCTAAAGAAAGATAGCTCTTTGGCAAAGCAGCTCAATTTATAGCTGTTTTAATTATATTTACCTCTATAAGTGAAATTTAGACTAATCTAAATTTCACTTATAAATATCTAAATTTCACTTATAAATATAATTAGAACTAGTTTCTTAACAGTGAAATTTAGATGATATCTAAATATCTAAATTTCAATCTTAAGAAACTTGGTATTCAATTTCCTTAACTTAATAAAAACTATCGCTCACTTTTACTGATAATGCACGCGAGAAAGAGATGGCAAGAATTTTACTCCTGACAAATTAATTTACTTCTCACTCTTCTTCGTGTTTATAGTCAGCATGTTTTCAAATGACGACTAAACTTGTATGGAAAACTTTCTGACCTATTTGACAGCACTAAAACTGTTGCTATCTCTTTCTTTTGTGACTATTAGCAAAAGATAGCGGTAGATAAAATAAAGATTAGTTACACCAACTAGAGAATCGACCCCACTATCTTATTTAAGTTTAGTTACACCAACTAGAGAATCGTATCTTCAATTGAATTTATAAATCGGGATTTTAGAAAATGAGCTTTTTCAGACTTATAGTCTGAACATCCCATTTAAGTTTTCGGGAGTATTTTTATTACATTCTGTATAACGACCTACATAAACGACGACTTTAGAAAGTCCATTTATTCTTTGACTAGCCTTTGCCTACGGGCTCACGTGGTACCCGGATAAAAAGTAGCTTAGTGTTATGCTCGGTAATTAACTACCCGTTTCAAATTTCATTGAAATCGGTTTAGCGGTTACGGATTTTCAACAAACATCAAAAGATCCAAACTTTCGCATTTAGAATTTTAGTAGGATGTTAAGTTGAAAGTCGTCCCTATGTCATTGTGGCGGTCACCGCTATGCTATATGCCGGTCACCGCTATGTCATATTCCGGTCGCCCCTTCTTGAGAATCGCAGACTGGAGGACCTGCGCGAAGGGTTGGAAGATTTCTCCACTAATTTGTAACGTCGACGTAAAAAGAAACTTTTTTCCGCAAACTCAGATTAATTTCATAAGCTCCTAATAAATAGCTTCATTTCTCTCGTTTCATTTAAACTCGCATTTTTCGTTGAATCAAAGTTCCATGTTCTTGTTATCTCGAAGGATTTTAATTTGGCAGGTTATGAATTTTGGCTTGTTCTGGTCATTTTGAACTCGTTTAAACAAGTACAAGTCAATTGATAAGTATATATTCATTGAAATCACAAGGAAGGATCATTAAAATCCCAAAAGTACCTAGATATACGTATAATGGTAATGGACGTTTTCATAGGCTTCTATGAAGACCACTCGAATAAAAGGATGCTTGTAAATTTAATGAATAAAAAGCTATTCGGTCCCAATAAGTGCGTAGGTCTGAATTGAGATAAACCACAGTATAATGAGATTCTTTGACTTTGACTTCAGAATATTCGGTTTTGAACTTGTCAAATTATAAATAGTAATAAATAAATAATGCTGGACATTTTTCATACAGCATCATCTAGCCCCAAACTAAGCAGAGCTTGTATTATGGGAACTACATGACTGATATACTACTTATATACATTTTTTTTTGTAAATACATACATATTATACATAGAAAACACCCAGACCCGAGACAAATATTTGCAGATACAAACATTTGTCCCGTGGCAGGAATTGAACCCGCAACCTTCTGCGTCTCAGGCGGGCCTTCGCCCACTGTGCCACAGAGGTCGTCGGATTATAAGGTCTGTTATACAGTTTTTAGGGTTTCTATATAGTTTCGTCATGTTTATCTGTCCGTCTGTGTATCACACCCGCTCTGATTACAGTGTATCGTGTTAATATTTGGTATGCAGACGTTGTTTACAATCTAAAATGAAATTCAAAAAATAAAATACTAAAGAAACTTTTTCGCATACCCCCCTCGTATGGGGGTATGCGAAAAAGTTTCTTTAAAGTTTTAAAGAAATTCTTAAATTTTTTTTAAGTATTTTAAGACCTTGTCCTTGAAATATAAGGCTTCAAATTTGCTTAATTTGTGCCTCCTCATGTCTCTAACTTATCAACATTTAGCCCTAGAAGTATGAAATAAACTTAAACGATTAGCTTTTATTAGAAACTACCAACAAATAAAAGACATTGAATGTGAAAAAACCGATTTCCTCACATGCTTACGTAATTTTGCTCACTCGGGTTACATTTTGAATAAAAAACAAAAATAAATAGCCCATAAAAATGTTAGGGTTAGTCGTGATTACATACAATGATGATGTTTTTTGAGTTTTACGTTTATATAAACTTTCGCAGGTTTTTTCACATTCAAAAAACCCTAGTTTTAGGTAACTATTTCTGTCAACTCATTCCTTAGTTCTGATCATGCCACATCCCTCACGATGTTTACTTAATTCCAACTACATATTAGTATTAGTCTAAGGTTCCTGCTAGTCAGACAGCATCATCTCTCCCCTGAGACTCTAAAAATACCTTCTCCGAGTCAAATTTAACTAATTTAAATGTCAACATCCGACTGTTCTAGCGAGTTCCGTCGACTCGCCCGACTCGTCCGGCCAACTGAGATGGAAACTCAATTTATCACTACTATCTTTTACTAGCTTCTGCCTACGACTTCGCCCGCGTAGTATCCGGATAAAAAGTAGCATACGTGTTATTCTGATGTATAAGCTATATTACTGTAAAGTTTCATCAAAATCCGTTCAGTAGTTTTTGCGTGAAAGAGTAACAAACATCCATCCTCACAAACTTTCGCGTTTATAATATTAGTAGGATTATTAACGTGGTGTTTTGATTGAAAATTAGGAAAATGTTTGTTACTCGATATATCCGCGAATTGTTAACCGATATTGATGATTCTTTTGTTGTTGTATAGAAAATGATCCCGAAATGGTCTCATAAAAGTTTTATTCCTGAGAGATTACTACTAAAACTCAAAAAACATCATCATCGTATGTAATCACGACTAACCCTAACATTTTTGTAGGCTATTTTACTTTTGTTTTTTATTCAAAAAAATTGTAACCCGAGTGAGCAAAATTACGTAAGCATGTGAGGAAATCGGTTTTTTGACATTTTATGTCTTATTGTTTTCTTTATCAACTCATCGTTGCGTTTAAAACTAATGGAGAGCTGGGAAAGGTCAGAGGTGAGGCACGGACAAACAGATAAAAAAAAATGCTGGACATTTTCACACAGCATCATCTAGCCCCAAACTAAGCAGAGCTTGTGTTATGGGAACTACATGACCTTATTATAAGATGAATATTTACAAATACAAACATTTGTCCCGCGGTGAGAATCGAACCCGCAACCTTCTGCGTCTCAGGTGAGCCTTCGCCCGTTGCGCCACAGAGGTCGTCGATAGATAGATATAACGACATATAAAAGTTCCGCTTGAATTAGTTGAGTTTTATAATAATTTTTTGTACAAATAAAGTGGTATAAACATACGATTCAACTGTTGGTAAGCAGTTACCGTAACCTCATGTAGCTGACTTGAGACGTCATGATGGGTGAAAAGACTCATGTGCTTGTAATTTCATAAGCATACCCTCAGATCAGAACACAGCAATTCGAGCATACTACTTCGGAAAAAACCTAAAAATCATAAGTGATCTTGTTGACCGGTGGTATGAGGCCTCGAATTCCCCCGGTGCAAATTGATGGGAGGTCCAGTGACGTCACGGCCGGCAAGTCCTAATCATATTTCCTGCCTCCAGTACTCGGTAATAACTAACTCACCTACCCTCTACCTACCCTCTACCTTCGACACGCGCCGATCGCGCATCCAAGAAACACAGGAATAAGATTTAAGGTTTAATATTATTAATTCACAAAAAGTCACAATACATGCGAAAAATATTTATAACTAGTTGTTGCCCGCGGCTTCGCCCGCGTGGTATGTTAATAAAAGTAGCATATGACCGTCTCCAGGCTTCTTTTGCTTTTGAATGAATCGAACCAAGGATTACAATTTATACAAAGTTTAGAACTCAATTGCACACCTTCAAAGGGTAGTTTTGGAAAAATAAAAAATTATGTTTCATTATTTACTTTAAAGTTTATTTGTACAGACTTTTGAGCGAATCACACATTTTTTTTTCATAGACACTCTACCGCCCTTAACCCTCCCTTAGGGTTAAATTATATTACCCTATGTGTTATTCCATATCCTAAACTATCTACATTCCAAATTTCATCAAAATCGGTTTAGAAGTTACGGAGATACGTGGTAACAAACATTCACACACACACACACACACACACACACAGACTTTCGCATTTATTAGATATTTAGTGCGTGATTAAAGCTTGAGGGTAATTCTTAGATAGGTTTGAATTTAACGGCCGATATTTCAAGATGGCGCGGCATCGTGTAATAGAACACACGTTGGAGGTTAAAATGATTCGTTGTTGTCGAACTGAGAGTGAGTTTATATAGTGTCGCGGTCGAATGCGTGTTTCCGTCGCTCGGTCGGCCGCTGCTGGAATGACGGAGACGCAATGAGACGTGAACATTCACAATTTCCCGGCGCGTTGCCTCTGATGAGGTGGGTTCATAATGTGTATCATACTCGTTGTTCCGGCATCCTCTATAGTAAACACAGATTTGGTGCGTTTATTGATGGATATGAACTTGCAATTTGTCACGTGAAATGCTATATCTATACATCTGCATCTATACATTATACTATTGACTAGGATAAAATATATTCTTATATATCTATTATGAATATACATTTAGCACGTAACGGCGTGTCAAGACAAGGAATCGCTAAAGGATGGGAGACGCGAGGCCAAGCGGCCTGCACATGCTCAGTGTTCACAGGAAAAAAGTAGATAAGGATACTAAATGGATGAAAAAAATTGTACAGCAACCCAGACGCCTTCAGTTTTTATTCAAACAGTAACTTAATAAAAAAAAAACTATGTATTTTCTTTCCTGACAGGGGGTGCAAGTGCACCCCTAGCACCCTGCTCCCAGGGCACATGCCTCTGACTATCCCCTATTTGGTAAACTCAAAGATCTTCTCACTGTGTATGTATGGATGTCCGGCCTAGGGAATCAAGTCGTGAGCGTGTTTGTTTTTGTTTATATGTTTATCCGTAGAATTGTACAATCAAGCTTTTGTTTATTTTACAAAATTAAAAATCGGGTATGCCGTTTATCAAGGACGTATGAGCTACCGGGTACGAGTGGCTTCCATCTTACAAAAAATGGAAATAAAATAATAAGTATATAATAGTATATACTAATTATATATTTCCAAAGTAATAAGCGATCTTCTCATAACATAATATTTTGTTACATAATGTTTTTTGCAAGTCACCCTCTGACCGAAATGAAAAACGTTTCTTGTCAAAAGAAAGTAGAAAATAGATGATTCTATTGTATTTTTTATTACCAACGGGATGTTTACTTATTAATCATGATTAATTAGTTTATTAATGTGTGTGGTATCGTTAGCAATATAAGTGTGAGAGAGAGGGTAGATCGATTCGTCTGCCACTTACATTTTATCCGCAGACTTTAGTTACTCCCGTGATCATGGTACCATGAAACTGTGCTGAAATACGGTAAAAATGCACAAATTATAGGAAATATCTAGTTTTTACTAACAAATTACAAATTATGTTCATAATTATGTAGTTTTCAAAAGGTATATTTGTTATGTATTGGAGATTTTTTCTTAATAATGAAGTGCATCCTTTACAAAAGCGAGTCATTTCACATCTGAACCACATAGTCAGAAAAAACAGAGCCCACATCATCATTTGCTTTTAATTATTCAATCTTCGTAGATAAAAATCAACAACAAAGATAATAAAATAAAATTTAAAATGAATTTAACTGGCTAGAAAAATAATCTGTCGAAGCAACGCTTGCCGTGGGCAACATTCAAACCAATTTACTTCACGTAAATATCGAAATATTACATGTTAATTAACGGTTAAATTGGTGATAATTTCATCAATTTAAAAACATTTATTTTCTGAAATTTTATAAATTCTTTTACAATTTCTATATACGGGCGGCGATGGGTTTTGTAACCTGTTATGTGAAATGCTAACTAATTAACAAAATGAGGGCATGTGCCAATAATATGTTTGCAGGAATGGACTAGTTAATAAATTTTTAAGGGTATATTTTATACTAGCTCCCCATCTATCTTCGCTCAGACTTGAACTCAAATCTCAAGTCCGTCTTAGCTTCCATACAACATTCCGTGATACCGCTCTGAAGCGCCTCGTGATCCAATTAGTGGAAACGTGAGAGCTCTGCAGAGACCTCATACATTGCTTGTTATGTAAGACGGAAGTTGGATCCATTGGTACTTGATTAGTAATGGGTGAGCGATATATACATTGCATTGATTCAGTGGAAGCTAGCAGATTCGTTTACAAAATAATTTGGAATTTCTTAGTTAGAATTATTGAATAAGTTATGCGTTTTTTTGAGCTTAGATGATGACATTGACGAGTACTTAAAACTTTGAAATTGTTAATTTGAGTTTGAAATGTTGAACACTATACTAACCTATACTTTCTATGTAAGAAAGTATAGGTAATTACTTTGAGATTTTATTTGTATCCAATTTTATGTTGGTATATTCACCAAGAGATTTTTGCCCAGCACAGTTTTGTTTGAAATACATTAAGTATAAAAATACATAGTATAGCAGTATAATAGGATTTCCAGCTTTCAATTCAAAGAATATTCCTATGATTAAAATTCACGTGATGAATTTGAATTTTGCAATCAAGATTAATGTTATAACAAAGGAATTTACTTAAACAAGAAAATGAAATAAGTCAATATTAAAAATACATTCATTGTAATAGAATTTCCTACAACAAGTGCTTAAATGGCTACCACCAGCTCTCATGCACGTACTGATCGCTCGCGTGACCACCAGGACCTGGTTCTCGATTGATAGGGATGACTTCAAGAACTCGCGGTCTGAGTATCTACTAGTGAGTAATTGAATTTAAGGAGTATCTCGAACCGATAACGCCGCCCCCGTCCCTGATCGGTCTCGCCCCTGATCGGTCTCACCCGTCCGGAAGTGTCAAAACATTCCCGGACACAATCTATTCATGATCCGGACAAATGGAGCTAAGCACCTAACTCTCCCTCCGCGCAGTCGGGTAACAGGTGAAGTCTGATCAACTAATTTATTACGAGATTTGCTATTTAAAGTTCCCTTAAAACCCTTTCCTTGAATACGTTAATCCTGCCTTGGTTTGAAAAATGTTCTTAATCCCAAATGATTTTTTCCTTAATTGGCTAAACCATCCATTATTATTATCTCGACGAAGTGTTTAAAGGATTTTTGGTAAAAAAAATGTACTAGCGAGAAAAGTATTCTTTTCTTGAGTCAATTATTCGTACTACAAATAATTAAACATATTTCCTTTGAACAAAAATTATATTTAATTGTGTCTGAATCGCACTGCAAAGGGCTTCCGATATATAACAGAAAGCAAATTAAAAAAAAACATGTTTTTTTTACACTGATCAATACAATTTTTACCGTGACGAAAGGATCACATATATGCGTTTATCATAGGTTTGTTTCTTTCTTTGTCTGTTAGCATTTTATCTCTGAAAAAAATGCTAAACCGGATCAGAAAATAAGCCGGTTCAGGGATAAAACGCTAACAGGCATGCAATGCAAAATATATGCGCGTCTTCAAGGAACTTAGGAAGAATCCATAAATTTACACTGTCATTATTAAAAACACAAATACAGATAACTAATTAGGTAATCACAGTAGTTTATACATAGTGTTGGAACATAGATACTATCGCATCCTGTGTGTGGAGTTAACTTAATAGACTAGGCGCGTGTAAATAAATAAATAAATAAATAATGCTGGACAATCCACACAGCATCATCTAGCCCCAAGCTAAGCAGAGCTTGTGTTATGGGTACTAGATGACTGATATACTTAATACAATACATTACATAGATAGATATTTATTTATTATACATAGAAAATACCCAGAACACCCGGAACAAATATTTGCAGATCGTACAAATATTTGTCCCAGGGCGGGAATCGAACCCGCAACCTGCTACCCGTGTAGCAGGTGGACCTTCGCCCACCGCGCCACATCGGTTGTCAAAAAAAAGTGGGTTTTGACCTACTAAGGTAAGCATCCACTAAGGTAAGCACCTTAGTGGGTCAAAACTCAGGTGTTATTCCGTTATTTCACGTTATTTTCACGTCGTTACCACGGTGCGTGAAATAATAACCACAAGTTTGGTTAACTTAGTGGCAAACAAGCATACGTCCGACTTGTTAGCGGCAAACAAGCATACGTCCGACTTGTTAGTGGCAAACAAGCATACGTCCGACTTGTTAGTGGCAAACAAGCATACGTCCGACTTGTTAGCGGCAAACAAGCATACGTCCGACTTGTTAGTGGCAAACAAGCATACGTCCGACTTGTTAGTGGCAAACAAGCATACGTCCGACTTGTTAGCGGCAAACAAGCATACGTCCGACTTGTTAGTGGCAAACAAGCATACGTCCGACTTGTTAGTGGCAAACAAGCATACGTCCGACTTGTTAGTGGCAAACAAGCATACGTCCGACTTGTTAGTGGCAAACAAGCATACGTCCGACTTGTTAGTGGCAAACAAGCATACGTCCGACTTGTTGGTGAACGGTTACCGTAACCTATTGAGGTACCAACACTAACAGTATCGTTCGCGTGTTGCCAACCCCGAGACATAACGGATGAAAAGTCTCATGTGGCTGTAATTTCACCGGGATTACATGGCGGCAGAATACCATGTTTCAAACGCCTAACATAATTTTGCTTTCAAACGGAATCATACAAATTAACCCCAAACATATTAATTTAGCGACTAATTATAACGTCTCTTGTCTAGAGATGAAAAACCTCGCATAATCAAGTGAAGAGGATGGTATCCAATTAAAATGGTAATTAATGGTAATGTTAATTACACGGTTAAAACTGGTACAAGATTATGTATCTTCTACCGCGGCTCAAGGAGCTCTGGCTAGCTCCTTCAGATGTATGCTTAAAGAGTATGTTAGTATTAATTATTTGTCAGTGTGATGTTTGATAACATATTTCCCTAAAACGGCTGGAAATGTTTAAATTATAGGATCGTTAAAAAGAACCAGCCTTGCTTTCTTGCCTTTTTTTCCTGGCTTGGTCGCGAAGGAACAGGCTGTGGATAAAACCGACGTTTCAAAGTGATCCTTGTGATTTTAATGAATAAATGAATTTTGACTTTGTCTTTGATATAATGTGGTACTTAGTTCATAGACAAACTCTTGTTAACTGTGTAAGTATAAGTAATACAAGCAGAATTCGATCATCGTAGGAGTTTTTAAGTAAATGAGATGGTTTAAGAGACGGTGCGTTTCAGGCTAGAACTTTGATTGCACATTTCAAAAGCAGTTATTTTTCAAGACGAATCAAGAAATATAACAAAAAATATGTCTTTTTTAAATCAGATTTTTTATTACAGCATGATTCTGAAATTTGTTTACGTTTCTGAAGAAATAAAAAAGCAACGTCTTCATAATGTGTTTCGCAGCTCCGCAGCAAAATATAATAGTAAAATAATTGGATTTCCTCAAAGGCAGGTGGTAAGCTATCCTAGCAAGAGCCCGCTTCCTCAGCGCTTGCCTCAGCACTTGCCTCAGCGCTTGCCTCAGCGCTTGCCTCAGCGCTCCTTACAAACAGCTTGGCCGTCGCGACGCGGATCTTTAGACATTTCCAGGTCGCGCCATTGTGACCGACCATTTTGCGTCTTTCTGAAGGCATAGATCATTTTGGGTACAGCTGGTTTTCTTTATTAAAGAGCTTTATCACGATGCGTTTATATCGCTCTGGTAAATAAACAGTTGCACATTCATTACTTTTAATCAATTAATAGATAAAAAAATCTATAATATATGTGAATAAGTAGGTAGGCAAATGTATCTAACTAATGTAACTAGAGTGATCTGAGCTAAACTTTATGTTATCAGCTTAATCAATGATTTTATTTCAACTGATGGTGGACTGGACAATATTATATTACAATAAGCGGATCCTCTTAAAAGTTATTTACATTTATTAGTACGGAAGGTATCGTCAAGAACACAGTCCATCAAAATATGCATTACGTCCTCCAGTACACCGCAATGATCACAGTTCGGTGACGGGACCTTGCCCATGAGATATGCAAATTTCTTTGATGGAACATGTCCAGAACGAAGCCTCATAATCACTACTGCGTCTTTTCGAGATAGTTTATGATTATCAATCCATGGATCCATGGGGACAGCTGGTTTAAATCTTTATTAATGGGATTTCCCAAAAAGAACCTTTTAGAATCTTTAATGGGTCTGCAACGCGCGTGATTTTGCAGGCTATGATTACCGCTTAACAACAGTTGGCTTGTGTGTCACCTTGGTGTTAAAGAAAAAATTAACTAACCAAGAAATGAAATAACCCAACCTTACCTAAAAACGAAATAACCTAGAAATGAACTAACATAAAAATGGACTTACCTAGAAATGGAATAACGTAAAAATGAACTTACCTTCAGAGGAACTAACCTAATCTGTAATGACCTGGCCGGGCTGGTGGCGCTGTGCTCAGCGCTGGCAGTGAATCAGGCGGAGATGTGAAAGGGCTCGTTGCATTCAGTGCGGCTCGCAAGTGGGTCGCGCCGCCTCCGGATTATACATTGAAAAACGCTTGCAAAAGAACTCTTAAGACAATTTCGGAGCCGACATAGAATAACACTAGATAAGACGGTCTTTACTAAGTTATTATTTTGCTGAAACTCTACAAATAGACTATTAAAGG